>JAUDJI010001246.1:0-11130 GCA_037389245.1 Oryzias sinensis | reverse complement strand
CTAGCTGATGTTCAACATTCACTCTGACAATTGTTCTCTTCACAGCATCACTTCTCATTGACTTAATGTTGAACACAGAGCAGAAGGTGTGTCGCCCTCTGGTGGAAAATAGAAGCTGTATTTACCAGTGGATTATATTCCAGAACGGATTGGCGTCCTGTGGCTCTTTCCTCCCTTATATATGGCTCCTTTAGCACAATAAAGTCAGGTGGTTGTAAATTTGCGCTTTATAGCAGTTTCAATGATAAGAAGGTTTAAAGGACCTATATCATGAAAAATCAACTTTTTTAAGCTTCAAAGTGTTTTGAAAGGTTAATTTCTCACAAAAAATAACCGCAAAGCAGTCCATTACTGAGTATTCCTCTAAAAACCTGCTCTTAGATCACCAGCCCCTCCCAATCAATTCAATTCAATTTTATTTCAATAGCCCAAAATCACAACAACAATCGTCTCGATGGGCTTCGAAGTAAACATGAACTCAAAAGGATCATGAATACAAAGAGTTCAATAGGAAAATACTAAAATGAACTAACAAACTGACTAAGCTATACTGGCATCCCTGCCCTTAGACCCCCCTTCGCGGTAAGGAAAAACTCCTAAAAAAACGGATTCCGGAAAAAACGAAGAAACCTCAGGGGTGCCCACATGAAGGAAGGATCCTCCCCCAGGACGGACAGGCGATTTACCAGAACTCTTAGAGAAGAATAAAACTTATCAAAATCTACAACTACATATATAAAGTCCAGCAGACGAGCTTCATCCAGCCGTGGTTGGGGGTACAATAGCCGCGGTTACATGGGCAAAATATCTTGATCGGATCAATGGTGGGATTAAAATTCAACTGTGCACATGGGCCCAGAAAAACTTTTTCCGATTAGAAAAAACGTTCACGTGGTCACACTCTCAGTCAGAATAAATCATTTGGGCATGCGCAGTAGTGTTGAAAATACCGGAAAATCACAACAACAATCATCGACAACAGACTGAGCTGGAAGAGCAACAGCACTGCTGTGTATAAGAAGGCCAGCAGCAGACTCCATTTCCTGAGGAGGCTGAGGTCCTTCAACGTGTGCAGCAAGATGCTTGAAATATTCTACCAGTCTGTTGTGGCCAGCACTCTGTTCTTCTCGGTGGTCTGCTGGGGGGGCAGCATACCTGCTAGGGACAGCAATAGACTGAACAAACTGATCCGAAGAGCTGGCTCTGTAATTGTTTGCAAAATGGACACGTTTGAATCTGTGATGGAGAGGAGGACTTTAAATAAACTGGTATCCATCATGGATAATCCTGAGCATCCTCTCCATCCTGTACTGGACGGTCAGCGGAGCTCCTTCTCCAACAGACTAAGGCAGCTTCGCTGTCACACAAACCGCTTCAGGAGATCTTTCATTCCTCACTCCATTTTGGACTCTATAACTTGTCATCCATGTGCAATAGATAAAGTTATTATGGTCCGTCTATTTTCTCTCTCCTGATGTGGCATGCAATACGACTGTTCTAATTCACTGATGTTTCTTTCCGATTGATTGTTCTGGTTCTCTGTCATCTATTGTGTGTAAGTTTGTATCTTGAGCCTAACGCCGACGCTGCAACAACTGAATTTCCCAAGCTGGGATCAACAAAGTATCTTTATCTTATCTTATCTTATCTGAAAAAGGAAATGAGTCCCACAGTAAACAAACCTTTGCTGTCATATACATTTTATGCAGCAGCTCGGTAATATACGAGACGATCTTTCAAACGTGTTTTTGTTAATGTTATGAATATGATGAAGTGCCTTTTCGCTCATCATTTTATTTTTTAATCCGTGTGGTCAGTGCTTTTTTTGTGGAAGAACGGAGCTCCCAGGAGAGGCTAACACGTGCTAACAACATTTAGCCTTTGATGAACATAAACTCATGCGGGAAATCTGCATCCTGGCTGCACGTAAATATGTGGGAATCAAATCAGCCTTCATTTTGTCGGGACATGACTGGAAACACAAATCCACATGATTGTTTGAACGGTTTCTAAGGACTGAGTGACATTCTGCTTTGAAAAGTTTGCACCCCGCCCCAATGCCGCTGTGTGAGCTGGAAGTCCGAGCTCTGCTAAGACACACGGTTCCCCTGACAGCAGCTAACCGAGAGCGGCGGGACGGATCGCAGTCACACAGACAAACAACAAAACGCACACGTAACAAAGCATGCTCCCTCCCCTCAAACACAAAGTTATTAATCCAGCTGCTCTGCTCAGAGACACAGTTCGTTCGGTCCACCGGCACACGAGCCAGGACCACACAGGGTCCAGACGTCACGGGTCACGAAGCGCTCCTCCCCGGCACCCCCCTCGTGAGGGGTGTAAGAGAGGGGAGAGGTGGAGAGCCAGCGGGCCTCCGCAGAGCAGCCGGTCTGTCAAGTTTGAGCTCCAAAGCTTTCTCTGGAGCGAAACACCGTCTATGCATGACGTTAAACCAGAGCAGTAGTGACACACAATCAGAATGAACCGTTTACATGCACAACGATCGGATCAACAATCAGCATAACCCACCTATCTCGATCGGAAAGAAATTTTGTTTAGAACGAGTCTGGTCGGGGCAGACTATTACGAACTACGTGTTTACATGACGCATTTTTCTTCCGATCAGGCATTCCTTCTGATTACTTTTGCCCATGGAAACGCAGCTAATTATTGGGTCCTCACACCAGTGACTGACTGGCGGCACGTGCACACACAGCGGCTCCTCTCTCCCCTACTTCGGTGTTTTTTGTTTTTTCTTTTGGCTTTATGTTTTGGATTTCAAGGACTTATTGATTTTAGAAAAAGAATGTACTCATACTCCCGTGAGGTCCTGCTCGCCATCGGCGGAACCACTGTTTCGGACCATTTTCTGAGGAACTTACCGGCTGAACTACGTGACTGCGGTCTGCTCCGGACAGAGAGGAGGCGCCACAGGCGCTGCATGAGAAAGCAAAAGAGGGGGAAGCGCGGAGGCATCCGTGCTAGGCTAGCGGCTAGTCCTCACCGGCCAGCTATCCCAACAATCACGCTGGCCAACGTACGATCTCTGGACAATAAACTGGACTATATCCGCCTGCTACGCACATCGTCCAAGACTGCGAGTGAGTGCTGCGTCTTTGTCTTTGTGGAAACGTGGCTAACGGACAACGTCCCGGACTGTGCCATCCAGCTAGCCGGGTTAGCATGCTTCCGGGCCGACAGGATGCTCGTCGAGGGGGGCAAGACCCGCGGTGGAGGTCTGTGTGTTTACATCAGCGATGCTTGGTGCCGGAATGCCAGAGTGGTCTACCAACACTGCTCCCCCCTGGCTGAGTTTATGATCGTTAAATGCCGGCCATTCTACCTGCCGAGAGAATTTAGCTCCATACTGCTGGTAGCAGCATACATCCCTCCCAGCTCCACCACCAACAGGAGTGAGGCTCTGTATGAACTACACCAGCACATCAGTGAGCAGCAGACACCAAACCCTGATGCCTTCCTCATCCTGGCCGGGGACTTTAACCATGCAAACCCCAAGAGCGTGTTTCCGCAACTCCATGGACATATCAACTTCCCCACAAGAGGTAAAAACATCTTGGACAATGTTTACACCGCACACAAAGGAGCCTACAAAGCCCTTCCCCTCCCCCACCTGGGCGCCTCAGACCACACCACTGTCATGCTAATGCCAGCATACAGGCCAAAGGTGAAAGCCGTCAGACCAGCTGAAAAGGTGGTTCGGGTGTGGCCTGAGGGATCTACTGAGGCTCTACAGGACTGCTTTGCCACCACTGACTGGAGTATATTCAAACAAGCAGCCACCTATAATGACATCACTGATCTCCAGGAGTACACAGAGACTGTCACATCCTACATGAGGAAGTGCATGGACGATGTCACAGTCACCAAAACCATAACCCTTCGAGCCAACCAAAAGCCATGGCTGACAGGAGACGTCCACAGACTCTGGAGGGAACGAAACGCTGCCTTCAGAGCTGGGAATGAAGCTGGTCTGAGAACAGCCAGGGCCAACCTGTCACGAGGCATCAGGCTGGCCAAGAGGGAGCACTCCAGGAAGGTTGCTGACCGATTCAGCGACAGTGGTGACACCAGGAACCTGTGGCGGGGCATCCAGACCATCACGGATTACAAGCCCGCCCCACAGGCCTGCGACTACTCTACCCCTCTGCTGGACCAGCTAAATACCTTCTTTGCCCTCTTTGAGGCAGACAACAGCATCCCGGCACAGAAGACTCCTCCCCCTCCCAGTGACCTAGTGCTGATGCTATCACGTGACAGCGTGAGGCGCTCACCGGGAAGGATTAAGCCACAGAGAGCCCCAAGACCTGACAACATTCCTGGCTGTGTCCTGAGGAACTGTGCTGATGAGCTGACAGATGTCATCACCGACATCTTCAACCTCTCACTGAGCCAGGCTGTTGTCCCCTCATGCTTCAAAGCCACCACCATCATCCCGGTCCCAAAGAAGTCCTCTCCCTCCTGCTACAATGACTACCGCCCGATCGCCCTCACCCCCATTCTCATGAAGTGCTTTGAGCGGCTGGTCATGCAGCACATCAAGTCTACCCTCCCCCCCACTCTGGACCCCTACCAGTTTGCATATCGGTCAAACCGTTCGACCGATGATGCCATCTCAACAGCCCTCCACTCAGCCCTCACTCACCTGGAAACAAAAGACTCTCATGTCAGAATGCTATTCATTGACTTCAGCTCCGCCTTCAATACCGTCATCCCCCAGCAGCTCATCCACAAGCTAGACCAGCTAGGACTCAACACCTCCCTGTGTAACTGGCTGCTGCACTTTCTGACAGGGAGACCACAGGCAGTTCGTGTCGGCAACAACACCTCCAGCACCATTACAATTAAGACAGGGGTCCCCCAAGGATGTGTGCTGAGCCCCCTTCTCTTCACTCTGCTGACTCACGACTGCACCCCAACATCAAGCTCCAACCTGTTTATCAAGTTTGCGGATGACACAACAGTGGTGGGTCTCATCAACAACAACGATGAGACCCCCTACAGGAGTGAGGTGAACAGGCTGGCTCTGTGGTGCAAAGACAATAATCTCCACCTGAATGTGGAGAAGACAAAGGAGATGGTTGTGGACTTCCGGAGAACTCCCACCCCCCACGCCCCACTGATGGTCAATGGTGCTGCTGTGGAAAGGGTGAGCTGCACCAAGTTCCTGGGGGTGCACATCTCCGACGACCTGTCTTGGAACCAATCACTCGCCAAGAAAGCCCAACAACGCCTGTACTTCCTCCGCAAACTGAAGAGGGCCAGAGCTCCTCCCCCCATCATGCAGACCTTCTACAGGGGGGCCATCGAGAGCATCCTGACCAGCTGCATCACCGTGTGGTACGGAGCCTGCAATGCGTCCTGCCGGAAAACTCTGCAGCACATTGTGAGAACAGCTGAGAAGATCGTTGGTGTCCCTCTTACTGGCCTCTCAGACATTTACCGCTCCCGCCTCACCCGCAAAGCCATCAGGATTGCAGGGGACCCCTCCCACCCATCCCAGAGACACTTCAACCTGCTGCCATCAGGGAGGAGGCTGCAAAGTCTGCAGGCCAGAACCAGCAGACTCAAGGACAGTTTCCTCCATCAGGCGATAAGGACACTCAACTCCCTCCCTGCCCTCCCCCCTCTGGCCCCTCCACTCCGTCCTACAAGCCCACACTGAAAACTTTCACAACAGTTCAGATCACCACTTTCACCAAAGACTGCCATCACTAACACATCCACTTACTGTTCTCAGCACTGTTGTCACTTTAAACTGCCACTTTAACCACCTCATTGCTCTCTGCACTGTTTAGACTACTGCTATTCTTATTATTCTTCTTCTTATTATTGCTGTCTTTTTATCTATTTTTTAAGTCGTTTATTTATTTATTTTTTTATATGCTGCTTGCACTGTGGGGTGAGAGGAAAGGAATTTCATCTGTGCTGTATGTCTTTATGGATGCAGTACATTTGACAATAAAGCTGACTTTGACCTTTGACCTTTGATTCATACATATGAATGCGGGGAACTAGTCCCTTTCAGGAAGAGTCTGCTCTGTCCCCAGGCTAACACCCACACACACTTTCTCTGCTTGCGGTGATCAGCAACAATGCTTTAATTTTGGCATCAGTTCTGAAAAGAAAAAGTTCCTCCTGCACTTAATGTACAGAGACAACAACGGCTGTTTTTTTTATAAAAGACTATGGCTGTGTCCAAACTCCTTCACAACTCATGTAGTCGGCTCCGGTCCAGTCAGTCAGTTAGGTGAGGATGTTGTCATTACAAAATGGTAGACAGCTGGGCGTTCACAGCTGGATCGCAGGCCGGTAGCAGCTTTGACCTGATGATGTGTAAATTTCTTTGGATGACAGCCGTCCGTATGAAGTGCCACCGGCCGCCAGCAACCCAGTAGCTTGGGGCAATGTTCCCTGCACGTTTGCGCAATCTCACACTGCTCGCACATTCTTATTGCACAAGAATATGTGTTATGGCTGGAATGACGGAAACCCAAGACCAGAGAGAAATCAGTCTGAGTCTTTAGAATTCCCAAGAAGCAATATAATTAAAAGCAAAGAACACCACAAGGTAGGAACAGGAAAACAAATATCCTGACTGGAAAGGAAAACTGCAAAAGGACAAAACTATGAACTAAGCAAAGTAAAAAAATAAAAGCAAAGGACAAGTAGACCTTTAACTTAAATAAGATTGATAACAAAGTGCAGGTAACTGTACTCCTCCACAGAGCACCAGGTAGGGGAGGAGGAACCATCCAGGAGGACTGACAGCTGACCTGCAAAACACAGAGGCAGTCAGAAGCAGAAACAAAAAACCAAATGGTGTCAATATCAGAATCAGATTCAGAATAACTTTATTTGCCAAGTACAGCGCATGTACAGGGAATTTGACTTGGTTGCTTGTGCTCTTGTGCAAACTAGCAAGGTTAAAAAGGATAAATAATAAAAGATAAATAATAAAGAGAAGGTAGATGTAAGGTAGCTGTATGAATAAATAAACATAACTAAAGGAATGGATTAAATTAAAAAAGTCCAAAAAAATGCAGCAGCAGTAATTCCAGTTTGACAGTTGTGGTTGTACAGTGTCCCTGAGTAGTCCGGAGTCAGGAGTTCATAAGAGTGACAGCTCGGGGGAAGTAGCTGTCTTTGTGGCGAGTGGTTTTGGTTTGCATTGTCCTAAAGCGCCATCCTGACGGGAGGAGGCTGAAAAGGCAGTGTCCAGGATGAGAGGGGTCTTTTACGATCCTGCCAGCCCGCTTCCTGGCTCTGGATCGGTACAGATCCTGAATGGGGGAAAGGCTGGAACCAATAATCCTCTCAGCAGATGTAATGATTCTCTGTAGTCTGTTCCTGTCGTGACTGGTAGCTGATCCAAACTAGACCGTGATGGATGTGATCAGGACAGACTGGATTATTGCCGTGTAGAAGATTGTCAGCAGCTCCTGAGGCAGGTTGAACTTCCTGAGTTGTCGCAGGAAGTACAACCTCTGCTGAGCCTTTTTCCGGACCAAGTCAATGTGAGCGGTCCACTTAAGGTCCCGTGAGATGGTGGACCCCAGGAACCTGTGTGAGTCTGTTGAGGGGACAGTGCTGTTGAGAATTGTGAGTGGGGGGGCAGTGGTGGTGGGGTTCCTCCTGAAGTCCACTGTCATCTCCACTGTTTTAAGTGGGTTCAGCTCCAGGTGGTTCTGGCTACTCCAGAGGACTAGCTGCTCCACTTCTCCTCTATATGCAGTCTCATCACCGTCCCGAATGAGCCCAATGACTGTGGTATCGTCTGCAAACGTCAAGAGTTTCACAGAGGGGGCTCCTGATCTGCAGTCATTGGTGTAGAGCAGAGGGGAGAGAACACATCCCTGGGGGCGCCAGTGTTCAGGATCCGGGTGCTGGATGTGAAGCGACCCAGTTTCACCTGCTGCCTCCTCTCGGTGAAGAAACTTGTGATCCACTGACAGGTGGGGAGAGGCACGGCGAGCTGGGACAGCTTGTGGTGGAGGAGCTCTGGGACGATGGTGTTAAATGCAGAGCTAAAGTCCACAAATAGAACCCGTGCGTAGGTGTCTGCAGAGTCCAGGTGGTGCAGGATGTAGTGGAGAGCCATGTTGACTGCGTCATCCCCTGACCTGTTTGCTCTGTAGGCAAACTGCAGGGGGTCTAGCAGAGGCTCTGTGATGACCTTCAGGTGGTTCAGCACCAGTCGTTCGAAAGATTTCATGACTACCGAGGTCAGGGCGACTGGTCTGTAGTCATTTAGTCCTGTGACTGGGGACTTCTTGGGGACTGGAATGATGGTGGAGAGTTTGAGACAAACAGGTACCACACACATCTCCAGGGAGCTGTTGAAGATCCTGGTGAAGATGGGAGCTAGCTGGTCAGCACAGACTTTCAGGCAGGAGGGAGCGACTCCATCGGGTCCTGGAGCCTTCCTGATCTTCTGCTTCTGGAACTGTTGACGCACATCTCGTTTGCAGATCGTCAGTGTGGATGAGGGGGCAGGTGTGGGGGAGGTTGGGATTGCAGGTAGATCCTGTGTGATGGAAATGGTGGCTGAGGGGGAAGGTGATGTTCTTTCAAACCTTGAGTAGAAGTCGTTAAGCTCCTCAGCCAGGTGGTAAATGTCTGAGGGGCGGGGGGATGGTCTCCGGTAGTTGGTGATGGTCTGCAGTCCTTTCTAAACTGCAGAAGAGTCGTTGGCAGAAAACTGGTCCGTCAGCTTTGCAGTGAAAGACCTCTTTGCAGCCTTGATCTCCTTTGTTAGCTTGTTTCTAGCCTGCTTGTACCGGTCCCGATCTCCACTCCTGTAGGCCTCCTCTTTGTCCTGACGTAGCTGCCTCAGTTTAGCAGTGAACCATGGTTTGTTGTTGTTGTATGTGCAGAAGGTTTTATTCTGCACACACATGTCCTCACAAAAACTGATGTAGGATGTGACAGTGTCAGTGAGTTCGTCCAGGTCTGAGGCAGCAGCCTCGAAGACGCTCCAATCAGTGCAGTCAAAGCAGGCTTGCAGTTGCATCTTTGACTCATCTGTCCATCTCTTCAAAGTCTTCACTATGGGCTTAGTTGATTTCAGCTTTTGCCTATAGGTTGGGATAAGATAGACTAGGCAGTGGTCAGAAAGTCCTAGGGCAGCGGGGGAAACAGAGTGATATGCGTCCTTTATTGTTGTGTAGCAGTGGTCCAAAATGTTCGAGCCTCTGGTGGGGCAAGTCACATGCTGTTAATATTTGGGTATTTCAGCCTTGAGGTTTGTTAAAATCCCCGAGTGTAATCACCAGAGAGCCGGGATGGTTTCTTTCAACCTCTGTGATCTGGTCAGCGAGTTGCTGTAACGCCTCCGTTACACACGCCTGTGGTGGAATGTAAACACCGACCAGCACGAACGAGGAAAACTCCCGCGGAGAATAGAATGGTCTACAGTTTATGTAAAAAGACTCCAAGTGCGGGCTGCATGTCTTCGTTAGCACAGTGACATCTGTGCACCAACCTTCGTTTAAATAGAAGCACGTTCCGCCTCCCTTAGACTTCCCCAACAGCGCGGTGTTGCGGTCCGCGCGGTGCAGCTGGAAGCCCGGTGGGTGAAGTGCGCTGTCCGGGATGTGTTCACTGAGCCAGGTTTCAGTAAAGCACAGGGTGGAGGAGCAGCGAAAATCCGAGTTTTTGTTTAGGAGAAGCAGCAGTTCATCCACTTTTTTGGCCAGAGTGCGGATGTTTCCTAGGTGTATGGCTTGTAGAGCGGTGCGTAAACCACGCTGCCTCCGCTTGACCGGTGCGCCTGCCCGCTTACCGCGTTGACGCCGTTTCCTAAGTCCACACAGTGCTGCCGCCTCCAATCAGGATCTCCAAAAAACCATCCGTGTGAGTGAAAACAGGATTAAAAAGTCCGGCACTGGACTGCCCGATGTGCAAAAGTTCTTCTCTGCTGAATGTAACCGCAGTGGGGGAGCGGAGAGCAACGCTAAAAGGGAAAAAAGTGATAAGTGCAAGAGAGCACAGCACCGAGGCAGCCATCCGCGGCGCCATCCAATGCCATCCATATGTGCAGTGCTCATACTAAAATTACATATTACTTACACAGACAATCATACTAATTATATCAAAAACAAAGTTACCAAAAATCGTCCAGTCACCCTTGAATATGAAAATAACGTTTTCTTAAAACTTTGGGGGCCACCAATTTGCCAAAACAATGGCATTTAGGTCACTGCATGGTGGCATTTTGGTACATGTGCCAGTAGCTTTGGTTAATCATGGCCTGTGTCAAAGTGAGAAATATGGAAGACTAAACCTCAGAACTGGAACAACTTATACAATCAAAAATGATAAATAGGACAGACCTGTAATAAAATCATACAACCAGCTAAAATTATGCAGTATAAACATACATATGACTAACTGATGCTTTCTTTTCACCTCGTGTATAAATGCTTTTGTATTTTATTGTTAGCTGTTAAACTGTGTGGATGCATGATTATAACATAAATATTCATTAGGGATGCCTCTTGTGAGTCATTACAAAAATAACAACTAGAAGTGTCGTCTGCTATACATAAACCTCTGTGCAATTTATTGTTGTAATAGTACATTACATACAAAACTGCCTGCAGACGTCTTCGGGGTCACTGTGGGACCTCGTGCACTTCAAATTCCCTGGGTAAAGAGTTTAAGGTTCCACAACATGCACATCCAACTTTGAAAAAGTTCAGATTTTTGTTGTCATGGGCAGAATGCAGACACGCTTCCAAAGCCGGCCCAAAGTTGATGACAAGGAGTGAATGGCGGTGCCTCAAAGATCGAAGCGTCTCACTTACATGTAGGAAAATGAGCTCACAAAAAAAACAACGAATATTTCATAAAATAAATATTCTTTAGTGTAGTTTTATTATATATATATATATACATGCCTAAGTTTATTCTGAAAGGCTTAGAGTGGCATGATACAGACCCTTAAAGGTAATTTAATTTTTTTCCGGCTTTCTTCTTCATGAGAACAGAAACTAAGTTCCCACAAACCTGTGATTATAAACTGTGTGTGTTTGAACCTTCATGTAGATGTTTAGTGGTTGATGATCATCTGCTCATGTGAATCCTCCCACAGTGTTTCATTAGCAGCTG
>JAUDJI010001245.1:0-11135 GCA_037389245.1 Oryzias sinensis | reverse complement strand
GTCTGGATCCACCACTAAAAGGACTGTCCAGAGTCGGTCCTGATCCGCTTCCAGTCTTTCTGGCTCCAACTTCTCTTTGCTGTCAGGAAGCCTTCATGTTCTCTGCCTTCCTCACATTTCTGTCTTCTCTCTGGGCTTGAAGCCCAAAAGGAGCTGAAAGCTGGCTGACTTCAGTCTGATCCCATGTTCTGGATCATCCGTGTTCCTGAAACACGCTGCTGGAGCCGTGATCAGAGGAACCGGAGAACTTCCCAGAACATGCAGACACATGTGGAACTGTTCTGATCATCTGTGTGTGTTGACAGTGAAGGAGAGCTTTGTCTTTGAAAAACCTTTATTGACTCTGACAGAGTTTCAGCTTGAATCCATGTGGTTTTCATTCTTCCATTGAAGTCGTCTCCAGAAACTAAAGATCTGCTGAATCAATGCTCCTCTGAGAACTTTGGAGCTTTTCTCTGCATCTGTTCCACACTTGAATGTGCAGAAGATCAAAGCGCCGGACGCTCTGAGCTTCAGCGTTCCAGTCAGCAGCTGCTGAACCAAAGCCAGCAGCAGGTGAGGATCTGGGCCTCAAAGCAAACGGACAGAAAGATGAATGGAAGAAGGGATGGAGTCCCAGTGTTGAAGACATCAGCTGGAGAAGCTCTGAGGCTCTTTCAGCGCTGCTGCTTTCCAGCAAACCAAGCAAACTGCAGCATCTGTGATCTGAGAGGCTGTTGGTGAAGAAGAGCATCATCAGCATAGAACTGTGGGCCCTTTGGGTTCAGAAGAACAGCTTCATGATGTGGAAAGAATCTGTGTCCTTCAACAGGTCCAGAAGATCCCAAACATGGAAACTGGAAGCAGTTTGGATTCCGGTTTCTTCCTGAACTTTGAGGATCCAAATGCTGAAAATGGAAGCTGACAGATAATGCAGCAGACTTTACCAATGTGCTCAGAACACTAGAACATCCACAGAAGAAGAGAACACTGTTCTAGTGGAACATCTACAACTTCTGTTCATGATTCAGAGGAACTGCAGAAAGATGACTCCTCCCACTTTGGGTTTGGTCAAATGTAGAAAAGTATTCAGGACAGCTCAGGGATCTGGAGCTCCATTAATGCATGGAGTTGGGGAGAATTCCTCTTTGAGCAAAATGCTGGTCTAGTTTCTCCAGCAAACTTCAATCTGGGAAAACACAATGATAAACTTTAAAAGCAAATCTCTTTTTCTTTTATTTTAGGATGGAAAGTCCAGGAAGAATAATTTGGACCTGAAGATGCTTTGATCTAAATGCTTTAGATTCGAAAGAGGATTGTCCCATTTGAGTGATGGTCGCCCATAAAATACAGTTTTCAATCTCATCTCAGACTTACTTTAATTTCAGGTTACTTTCACAACACTTTACTTCCTGGTTTGATTGACAGCAAATGTTCCTAAAGATCTGACCCCCTAAAAGCTTCAATAGCAGCTCAGCAGAAACTCTGATCTTTCTTGATGTGGAGGGGCGGAGCCTGAAGAGGAAGCATCTTTCTGCAGGTGGTGCTGCAGCTTTGGGCATGTTTTCCAACTCTTTAGCTTCTGCTGTTCATGGAGTCGTGTCCCTCTGTTCTTGGAAAGGAGAAACCTGCAGAGAACTTTTCCCATTTCCACTCCCTCCTTTCAGCTGCTGCCCACTGTTCCCCTCTGAATCAGGAGGGAGGGGCTCTCATCTGTTCTGCCCACCCCCATCTAGAAAGACATCAGCACCACCTGAACATTCCAAAGCTCTTTTCCAACCCATTTCTACTGAGAAGGAACCAAACACATGAAGATTAGAACAGCTGGAACAGGATGAGGGGGAAGGCTGAAGATTCAAGTCTGTTTGTGAGTCAAAGACAGAAATCAATAGAAAACACAGAGTTGATTCAAGAGCATTTATTAGATCCAAACAGGCTGCAGGAATTTGACAGACAGCTTTCAGTTTGAAGCCTTTTGACACTAAGATGCAGTTCTGCAAACAGCCAGCAGGTGTCTCCCTTCTCCCTCCTGCTTCAATGCAGTTCTTTTTATATGCGCCAAAGAAAACCATAAAAATAGCACATTCTTATGGAAATATATTATTGATATAGAAAAAGGATTGATAAAAACTCAATCTTAAGGTTGAGTTTGTAAAAAAGTTTCCAAAGTGGAAATGATGAAATAACATTGAAAAATGTGAGCATAGAGGCCGAATCCCGCATGAACTATTTCAGAGGAAAGACTTTTACACGCCAAACAAAAAAATTATCAAACTTTTACAACAAGCAGAAGACAATGTCACAATAATGTACACAAACAGCTTCATGAACAGAGAAACACAGACGTCAGCTGACAGGAAGAATGACATCAGTTACTATGGCAACACAAAAGACAAGAAGATGAGTTCCCAACACTCCAAGTTAGAATGAGAAGAGGAAGTGCAGTTCTCCATCAGTCCACCGGGGGAGCTGCAGCACAATAACTGTCCACTGGATGCTGAGAGAGACAGTGGAGCTGATCTCAGATCAGTTCCTGCTGCAGCTCTGACACTCATCTCCACTTCCTCTGATTCCTCCATCACTCTGCTCTCCACCTCCCAGGAACACCGTCCAGTCACAACATCTCTGCAGACCAGCTGCTGCTGCTGCTCCTCTCTGCTCCCCCAGGAGGAACATCAGACTCTTTAAGGCCACCAACTGCAGAGAGAAAGTGTAGAGACAGAGATGAAGGAGTGTCTCCTGATCCTGGTCTGTCAGTCAGTGATGCAGCACAGCAGCAGAAAGAGCAGCAGGAGCTTCAGTCCTGTTCAGAGCAGCAGCTTCCTGTCATCTTCACCTGTTGGAGCTTCTGCTGCTCTGATTGGCTGACTGTTGTCCTGAAGCCTGTCATCATTCTCCTCAGAGCTTCACTGAGAAGCTGCAGCTTCACAGGAAACTCTGCATCTTTGCTCTCAGACTAACTCTAGGACCAAACATCTGGAAGCAGCTGGACTAACTCCAACCCTCTACTGACCTCAGAGTCTGCAGTTTGGAGTTTGGACTCTCCACCAGATCCTGGAGCTGCTGAACATCTGAAGACTGAAGGTTGTTGTCTCTCAGGTCCAGTTCTGTCAGGTGGGACGGGTTGGACTTCAGAGCTGAGACCAGAGCAGCACAGCTGGACTTTGACAAACTGCAGAGCCACAACCTGAATCCAGAAGAAAGAGTTGAGTTTAAAGACAAAGTTCCTGTTTTTCATCCTTCACTTCTTCTAAAGAGTTCAGAGCTGAAGAAGATCAGAAAGTTTAGAAAAAGTCCAAAGATGTGAAGCAACAGCAGCAGATCAGAAGAGTCCAGCAGAAGCAGAGAAGAAGAACATTCAGGAACATTCAGGACAACATGCAGCTGCTTCAGGAAAGAAGTCCAGATGTGTGAAAGTCAAACATCAGCCTGTGGCTGCATCCAAACCAACTGATGTTTCTGCAGCAACAGCAGAAAAAGTCAACTTCCTCTTTCTGCTCAGCTCTTCTCCAAACAGCACTGAATCATGGGAGAATTTCAGCAGCAGGATGCTGGAAAGTCTTCCTCCCAGTTTTCAGGAGATGATCTTCCAGTCCTTCTCTGCTGCAGCCCTTCAAGCAGAGACTTTCAGCTCCAACAGATCAAAGCAGAGAGAAGAAGGAAGTGATGAGGAAGAGTCAGCAGCAAATGTTGGACATTGATCCCTGATCAAGCATGACTTCAGCTCTGAATGAAGAGTCAGAAGCTGCTGGGAGCTTTGATGTGAGCAGAGAACAAGCAGCTGCACGAAGAAAAGAAGAAGTTCTGACATAGATTAGAAATGAAGTTCAAACAGACGAGGAATTGAAATGTCATTGATCATCAGGAATTATTCAGGAGTGCATATTTACAATCCAATAGATTTAAAGCTTCCATTTAAAAAATGTCAGATTAAATTGTATTTCTTCATCTTGAATTCAAAATTGTAAAAGTCATTTTCAAATGATTACATTGTAGAAAAACAGCTGAAAAAGTCTTTAGTTCTCCTCTGAAATCATTTCCTGACATCTCTAAACTGTAGAGGGGCCTTAAAAACATGAGGATCCACGGGGCCCAAAATGTCTGAATGTGGCCCTGAAGAGGAGCTGCTGATGGTTCTGCTGGTAGTCTAAACCAGGGGTCACCAACATGGTGTCTGTGGGCACCAGGTGGCCCCCAAAGGCCACATAAGTGGCCTGCAGGCCTGTTCTAAAAATAGCTCCATTTAAAGTTTACTTTCATTGTGTTGCTGTTCTGTTTGAATCAAACTTGTATTTATATAGATTTCAAAATGACAATCTCTTCAAATATGGTCATTCTACAGTGTATCCATCATCTGAGTTTACAGTTATAAAGTCATCTTCCTGGTTTCACATAAACTGATTGAGATTCTGTGTTCATTTCTAAGGAAGGAGGTTGGAGATGAAAAACATTCCGGTCTGTCAGCTTCCAACAGCTGCTTCCAGCTGTTCCTGAATCTTTGACAGAAGTTTGTGTCTGCATGGAGAAATGACAACAGCTGACTCAGAAACGGCTGGAAAACATCCTGAAACGCTGAAGAAGATCATAAAGAACTCTGGACTGAGGCGCTGAGCTGGACGCATAAATCACTGCAGCATCTGTGGTTCTGACTGAAGGAGGAACCATGGACTCCTGGTTTCTCTGAACTGAAGGAGGAACCATGGACTCCTGGTTTCTCTGAACTGAAGGAGGAACCATGGACTCCTGGTTTCAGACTCAGAGACTCAGAGAGACTCTCCTACTACGGTTCAGTCAGTTTCTCTGAATAAATCAATCAAACTCTTTATGCTGATCAATCAAATGTTCTTTACATGTTAATTAATGTTTGTCAAAGCATCAGAAATGAAGGTTTCTGATGAGGAAGGATCAATGATGGACATTCTTCATTCAACCATCACTAAAGCTGAGCCAGACATCCCATAATGCATCATTCATCCCAGCGTTCTGTGCTAAAGTGATGGCTTTGAGCACGTGATGACTCCCACTGTGGAACCATCAGCAACATTTTCTCTGGATCTACAGAGACTTTCCCTCTGAGAGTCGCTGCTGAAAGACATTGTTTCTGCATCTGAGACAAAGTGGAAGAAAAGTGACGTCACAAACAGACTTGGACTAAAACTAACAAAGATCCCAGACGCTGTCAGAGAAACATGGCAGAGTCATGGAAAAGAGGATTAAATGTGTTCAATCATACATGTAGAAGTTAGAATCTGAGTAAAAACGCTGCAGCTTTAGTCTTTAGTTAAAAATGTAATTTAAATAAATGTACATTGATTTTTATTTATCATGACATCATTGATAATCAAGGTGCAGCATAATGACAATGAGAGATTTTTGTATGAAATGTAGAGATGTGAGGATCATCTGATATGTAACCATGACTGACATTAATAAAGGATGAATATTAATGTCTGGTTGGTCTGATTGGTCAAATGCATAAAGGGATTTATTTGATTCGTTAAAAGCTTTAAGCTGCCATAAAATTGTTTTAACACATTTAAGGTTTACCATTTATTGTGATTTTCCCGTCTTTAGCGATCTGCGTATTGCAATAACGATACATTTGTGGTATATTGTGCAGGTATAACATAAAGTGTTTTATTTCCTCATTATGCAACAACTTTTTTTTTTAACAAAACATTTCACTTTATACATATTTCCAACTTGAAAAGTGAAATACTTGAAGAAAGAAGTTATTTAAAGAAAAATAAACAGCAATGTTTTGACATATTTCTGTCATGATGTCAATATAAAACACATTAAATAAATGTTTGAGTTCATCAAATCATCCCAGAGAGTCTCTGCTTCAACAGTGAAAGCTGGGTCTGAATCTGACACCAGTGTTTCCATCTCTGACAGTTTGAAGCCAAAGTCCCTCCCCCTTTTCCTCTCTACCTGCTTTTCCTGCTGTTCACCTGTTCATGTCCTCTGCAGAGAGAGCGAAAAAGATGGTCACCATAGCAACAGGTTGAGACGATAGTCGTGGCGCTCTGGCGCAGATTTCATTAATTTTACTTGCACTGTGTACCGTCTGACAATAGCCCCGCCCCCGTGCAGCCAAATAGTCAGACAGACCTCTCCTCTTCAGTGAGAATAGCGACATTAATATCATCATTAACTCATGGGAAATTGACTGACTTGGTGATTTAAATATGGCAGATAACGTTAATATCTTGTGGGACACAAAAAAAAGCGACTTCTTCAGTACCGATAGCAGAACCGTTGAGGTCAGAACTTAACGATACTGCGGTCTTGAAGAATGTTGCCCCAGGGCTTGTTCAATACCGGGGCTCGGTACCCATCCTTAGTTACAGCTGGTTCTGCTGCTACCAAATTTCCTTTTTCTCATTCCCCGCTGTGGTCCAGCAACTGGCAGAAAGAGGGGGGGCGTCGGCTGCCCGCAGCTCTGTCCAACTCGGGGTCGTTATACTTTACAGTAAAGTACAGAGTAAATCGTTTTTCCAACATTCGCGAAATGAGCGCTGTTCTGCGTCTCACGCTTGTGACGTCACGTCTTCTGCGGCCACCCGCGAATGGGCGGGGCGCGAACATTAAGCCGCGAATGGGCGGGGGATTACTGTACATGTTTGGATTTGAATCCGACCATTGATCCCATCAAGATATTTTGCACATGCTGGATTTAACACAGTTGTGTCTTTAGGTGAATGGAACCGTCTAATATTCAGTCAGTGAACTTTCAATGACACTTCTTTTTGGTTCATGTCCATCAGTTGTTTGCAGCTTTTCATTGTGTTCATGAAGTGTTGAACTCTGTTGTAAATGTCCTTTGGTTGTCTTTGGGCCTGAGTTGAACTTTTTAGGTTTCAGCATTTTTTAGTCTTCAGAAAACTTTTCTGAATCCAAAGTTCCAAAAATAAAGAGTCATTTTTTAGTGACAGTTTTTCATTTCTAGTGGTAAATGAATCTGCATTTGTCATTTCTGGTTTCAGTGACTGAATGATGCTCTGACCAAAGAACACTTTGTGTGTTTTTGTTGTTCTAGTGACATTCAAAGGAAGTGTCTGTTCTAGATTCAATAGTTAAAGATCTTTTCAAACTATTTTCTTCAAATAGATTTGATGTAGAATCCTTTGAATGGTTTTCTGAAAACAGGAAGCTGAAACAAATTTGTACTCCAACTTGAAATTTCTACAGGCCGATCTGTGAACATTTTTCTGACATGAAATGGATCCGTGTTCTAAAATAGGTTGGAGATCCTGATTTACAAGATCCCGATTAAAACAGACCAGTTTCTATCAATCATCAGAACAATCAATTCAATTGATGAAGAAAATCTGATCCAATCATCAGTTTGTTTCAAACATGGCTGTAGACAGAAAATCTTCCAGTGAAACATCAGAAAGTTCTTCACCTGATCCGTTCTTCTCATCCTTCAGGGAGTTCAGCTTCTTTACTGACCTCAGAGTCTGCAGTCTGCAGTCTGGACTCTCCAGAAAACCACACAGATGAAGAACTCCTGAATCCTGCAGCTTCTGGTTGAAGCTCAGGTCCAGTTCTGTCAGATTACACGGGTACTTCTTCAAAGCTGAGACCAGAACTTCACAGCTGATCTCTGACAAACTGCAGTTCCTCAACCTGCAATCAGACAGAAAAGTGTGTTCAGGAGCAGTGATGCAGCTGGAGGTCTAGGAACTTGGTCCATTCAGTCAGGTGGGACCCGCCCTGATGACAGACTGACAGATGTCATTTTCACTGTTTGCTCATTTCTTTTGGATTTGGACCCAAAAACACGATCAGGAATGAAAATGCAATAGATTAGAAATGACTTGAAATGAAGTTAAAACAGACGAGGAATTGAAATGTCATTGATCATCATGAATTATCCATGACTATTCATTCATTCATTCATTCATTCATTCATTCATTCATTCATTCATTCATTCATTCATTCATTCATTTTCTTAACCGTTTTTCCCTTTCAGGGTCACGGGGCTGCCAGAGCCTATCCCGGCCGCTTTTTGGGCGAAGGCAGGGGACAACCTGGACAGGTCGCCAGTCTGTGGCAGGGTTCCATGACTAAATGTTTACAATCCAATAGATTTAAAGCTTCCATTTCAAAAATGTCAGATTTCATAAAATAAAAAGAGACACAGGCTGTGTCCAAATCCCGCCCTACTCCCTAACTCCTTGAGAGGGAGGACTGTGAGGATGAAGGACTGTGTCACTGATTTGGGGGAGGAGTTTAACAGGAAACAAGATTGGGGGAGGGGGTCTGTCAGGACACAGGGGGGACGAGAAAGTGATGTGACTCCACTTGGTGAATGGAGGGGTTCCTCCACTCACCAATCCCAGCTCATTTTCTGATCCAAATATGTCCTTCTGTCTCTACAACACATTGGAAGCCGTCTCTCTGGAGGGAAAAGTCAACATGTGCTTTGTCTCCAACTTCCTGTCCGTCTCTCCTTTCTTTCTCACGTGTTCCCGCCATCCATCCATCCATCCATCCATCCATCCATCCATCCATCCATCCATCCATCCATCCATCCATCAGGAACCAATTACTATTGGCTAGATAGAGGGACTTAGAAATGAACCAATAAACAGTATCATAGAAAAGAATAAACTAAATGAGATCACCCCCTTCCTTTTTTCTTGTACTTTTAACAAAAAAAAAAAACAAAAAAAACGAATTCGTTATTATGTACTAGAAATAAAGGTTATGAGAATAATATTCTACTTAGAAATTACCAATGGGCTACAGATGTTATGCTAATTATGCTAATGTTGCAATGCAAGTAATACCTTGCTAATGATGCTAATGGTGTTATGCTGATGATGCTATGCTAATGATTCTAATAATGCTGTTTTACGGAAACTATGCTGATGATAGTTTGCTAAAAATGCTAAGCTAGCGCCCAACGCCAGAGAGCAGGGGAGCACAGGGGGTAGAGAGAGCAGGCCCCAGCCGGACCCGTAGAGCAGCCTCACAAACGTGCCCAGTGGGCCCAACGAGGGGCCCCGCCCCAGGCCCACCACCACCCAGGAGTCCTGAGCATCCCCGGCCCCAGCCCCAGGCACAAGTCAGGTCCCCCAGGGAAGACCCGCCCCCACACTCCAGGCACCCCCCCCCAGACCACGGTTAGTCCAGGAGAGGCGTCCTCTCGCCCAAGAGGAGTGAGGGTCTCCAATGGGTGTTATAAATATGGCCCTCAAGGGGTGTTAGAAATGTGGCCCGACGAGGCTCACTCGCAGTTGGACAACTGAGTTTTCTCTTTGAATAACCAGCCATGTATTTGATTACCCTGAATTCACTGCAGGGCCATTTGTCACACCAAGAGGTACTGCTGCCAGTATTTCTTTTTTTTTTTTTACTTGTCCTGTTCAACAGCTGGGCAGACAGATGAGAGCTGAAGGCCTCTTGTGTTGGACATATTTTACTTAAACAATAGGGATTATGAATCTTCTGACAAACCAGAGGTATGTCGGAATAAACCCCTTTTGTAATCGAGGCCAGACTTTTTTCATTTTATTATTTTTGAAATTCTTTTGTGTTGGACCAGACGGAAAAGGAAAGAAGGGAAGAAGAGAGAAGGATGTTAGAAAGAGGGGGGTAGGAGGGTGATCATAGGAGGGGGAGGGGGGTAAAACCATGAAGCAGCACAAAGCAACAAGCTACTGGATATTTATCATTACGGTAAGGTACAGATGGAATACAAATCTCAAAGGGGCGGGGCCTGTCCACACACACACTCAAATGTGATAAACACACCTGTTAGCTGCAAAAATGTCCACATGTCAACACATGCATACTTATGCCTACTAGTCAACTAGTGCAAGATATTTCATTCATTCACGCAATTTGTTAGTGCAAAGGTGAGCTAACACCTGTGCTCAGTTGAGTGTTTATGTTCTTCTAAAATGGATGATGGAATGTGGAAAGAAGGAGGGGGAGCAACCAGCCACCCCCACACCCAGACCCCAGCCGCGGCAGCCAGAAGCCCCCAACGCCACGCGGCAGCAGGCAGAGAACAACCACCCCCCGGGTGCCCACGCCGGCCACCCAGGCCAGGGCTGCAGGGCCGCCACGAGGCCCCCAGAGCCAGAGAGCAGGGAGGCATAGGGGGAAAGAGAGTGCCGCCCCAGCCCAACCAGGAGTGCAGCCCCCCCGCAGCGCCAGGAGGGCCCAGCGCCGGGTCCCACCCGAGAGGGGTGCCCACAGCCCCAGACGAGCACCCCATCACCACCCAGGTGGTCCGGGCATCCCCCCGCCCCAACCCCAGGTACGAGCCAGGACCCCCCAAGGGAGACCCACTCCGCGCTCCAGGCAGCCACCCACCAGGGCCACAGATGGTCCAGAAAGGTGCAAGACAGGGGCCAGCCGCCCCCGCCCAGGAGGGGGGCACCCCAGAGAGAAGGGGGCCCACAAGGGTTGCTGTAAACATGGCCCAACCAAGCTCGGCCGCAGATGGAAATTGGCGAGGCCCGGCACCTGGCGGCAAGGACCAGAACCCACACCGCAGAGACACAGACACCTCCGGCTCAGTTGTGATATGATCCCCGGTTTCTGGGCTTGCCAGAAAGCTCAGGGATCCCCCTCCCTGCGTGGGGAGAGCACCGCCAGGCCCAGGAAACCGGCACCCAGGGGACACGGCCGCCGTTGCCAAGGACTCCGCACGCCCCACCAGGGATGGGGTAGGGGACAGATGGTCCAAGGTCCCATCTTCCTTGCAACATGACTGTGTGTGTGTGTGTTAGTGAGGGTGTGTGTGTGCGTGTGTTTATGTTTGAATGTATATTTTGAGAATTAAAGGGTGTGTGCATTAAGGGGGTGCAGTTAAAATTGGCACTGAGGGGGGCACTGAGGGGACATCTCCTGATTACTCACAGTGATGTCCCATCACCCTCCCCACCAAGGGGCCCTAAATGTCTAAGCTGCAGTTAAAATTGGTGGGTAGGTTGCTAAGAGGACATCTGCAACGCGCCCAAGACCCGCAGCCCCGGGGCCCCATCCCCGAGGCGGCGACGCCCCAGGCCCAGCACCACTCACCCCACACAGAAAGGGCGGAGCCAGAAAGCGCAAAGAGACCACCCCCCCAAGCCGAGCCACCACTGAGCCCCCCCCACCACACACACCCCACACCCTTGCCCAGAAGACC
>JAUDJI010001244.1:0-11137 GCA_037389245.1 Oryzias sinensis | reverse complement strand
ATAATAATAATAATAATAATAAAGCTCTCTATCCCCACCTGGTGGTGACTTATAGGGAATGTTTTCCCACGTTTCCATAAATGTCATCTTGGTCCAACTCCTCAAAGATCAACCCACCTTCACCATATCTGAACCAGTAGTGGGTTGTGTGTGTTGCTAAACTCCAACAAACTAAACTCCAAGCAGCTTTTATTTGTTCCAGTTCCTTTTTTTTAACTTGTCCAACAGCTGAGCAAACAGATGAGAGCTGAAGCCTCTAGTGTTATACAGATTCTACTGTTACAATGGGGGGGTTGGGGGGGTGGATCCTATTTGGATTAACCCCTTTTGTAAATGAGGCTAAACTTTATTTCTAGTATGGAGTATGGGGCATGGCCAGCCCTCCAATGAAGCCATCTCATTAGCAGTTTGGCTTTAGCTTCCCGCTGAAGTGACGGTCCAGTGTGGGGACCGGATCGACTCGGGCCGCCGGATGTTCTCGGGGTCCTTCGGGGGTCCTTCGACCAATGATGATGTCACCCTACTGCAGTGGTTCCCAAACTAGGGGGGGCGCCCCGGAGGTATTGCAGGGGGGGGGCGCGTCAAGGCTAGGGCTTCCCAGGTTTTTTATTTTTTTATTTTTTTTATTGAACAATTGCAACAAACAAAACAAGAAAATGCAACAATTATGCACATATAATGTACAATAGAATTCTGAATACAGAATTAGCGTGTTACATTCTAAAGAAAATTTTAATTATTAGTAACAATCACAAAAGGGAATAAAAAATAAAAAAATAAAATAAAACAAAAAAATAAAAAGAGAAAATGCGATCAGATATTATGGCGGTCAGATATTATGGCAGGGGGGGGGGTTGTAGTGTGTAGGGTTGTAGGGTTATGGGGGGTGGCTGTGGGTGCGTGGAGATCCCTGGGTTGCTTAGGTCGCGTGCCTGGGCTGGCTTGCGGAGACGGGGCGCCGGTCGGGTGGTGGACGGCTCATGGGTTCCGGGGGCCCTGGCTTCGTCCCTGGCCCTTGTCTCGGTGTCCGGTGCCCGGTGGCCCCCATGGCTGCCGCCTGGTACGGCTAAGCGCTCCTGTCTTGTGGCCTGGGGGCCGGACACTGGGTTCGCTTGTGCCTCTGGGCACTGGGGGGGGCCCCTGTAGTGGGGGCCCTCTCTGTGCCTGGCCGGTGGGGTGGGCGGTCCCCTCCTCCCCTCCTCCCGGGCTGCCTGGGTGCGGATGCTCGGGGGGCTCCTGGCCTGGGGGGCTCTCCTCCCCTCTCCTGGTCTTGCTGGGTAGGATCTGGTTCCCCTCATGAACACACGGTTCACGTCGACAGCATGCATGTATCCCCACCCCCACGTGCACGTGCACACTGCCACACTGCTCCCTGTCTGCTTCATCCCTCCTCTTTACCCACAGTGTATTGATGGACAGATTTTTTTCGCTCATCTTAGTGTCAGATTTTCACCTTTGATGTAACATTTGTCTTTCCAGCAGATCTGGTATAATTGTTACAGCTTAAAATAATAACTTATTCAAATCAGTACTTGTATCCCCCACCTTTTCACCTTTCTTCCTTTTACTCTCTTCCACCCTCCCCTCACATTCTCCCCTCTCCCTCCCCACACACACTAAATGTAACAAATAAATAAAAACTAATACAACAAAAAGGGGTTTATACAAAGCTACACTCTAGTTTCTCGAAGCTACATAACCTCTTTTTGTGATAGTAAAACCTGTCCAACACAAAAAGCCTTCAGCTCTAATCTTTTTGCTAAGCTGTTGGACAGAACAAGTTAAAGCGAGAAAAAAAAAAAAAAAGAGAGAGAAAATGCGAGGGTAAATTTATGTCAGCACTCCAAAAGATTTACAAATGTCTATTGTTTTTTGAGCTTTTGTATTTTTTGAGGCTGAAAATAAGTTTAAGTACTGCTGCAGTTAAAGTTTGAACACAAAGAAATCAGGTTTTTTATTGGAAAATTTGCTTTTGTGTATATGAAATTTAGCCATAAATAATAACATGTTTACACAAAAGAAAGCATCACGGTCTTTGACTTTAAAGCTATGAAAACCAAAAAGTAAGATTTTATAATAAAATTTTATATCAGCAAAAATAGAATCGGGGATAAATTTGTGAATGCTTTTCCAAAATCTGTATGTAAATTCACAGACCAGAATAAATGAGAGCAGGTTTCAGGTTGTTTCTGGCAGAAAGTACAGCTGATGTTTATGTCAGCCTTAAATTTAGTTAAGTAATGCTTTGCTGGATAGAATCTGTGTGGGAGTTTAAAAGAGATTTCTTTGACTTTAGTTGTTAAGAAGTATTTTTGTGGTAAAGACCAGACTTTTTTCCATTGGCTTCCCGGGTTAGTTACAATGCTAGCATAACAGCATGGACAAGTTTGTGACAGCACTCCCAGCTAAACGGAAACCAGATGATGAATCTTCACCAAATGTAGCAACTTCAAAAGCAAAGACAAGAAAAATGACGAGGCATATCTCGCACTCGGCTTCACCAGCACAACATTTGACTTGCTTTTCTGCAAACAAGTGACGAGCAGAGCCGCTGCAGACGAACTGTTTAAAATAATTGACATTTACTTAAGAGAGGCCGATCTGAAATGGGAGGACTATGTGGGGATCTGTAGACGGGGCTCAGGCCATGGCTGGGAGTAGAGGTGGGCTGCAAGCGCTCATCAAGCGCTTCTGTCATGGTTTGAGTTTGTTTTGTCTTGGTTTTGCTTTAGTTCTTGTTCTGTCTTGTTTGGTTCTGTTTCCTGTTTTATTTTGAAAGGGTTCCTGTCTTGTCATGTCTAGAGTTGTACTTCCTTTGGTCCTATCTGTCCTGATCATGTTCACCTGTGTCTTGTCTCCCCTGCCTGTATTTAAGTCTCATCTCTCCCTTCCTCTTGTGCTGGTACATTAGCTTTTGTCATGGTGTTCATGTCTTCATGTCATAGCGTCCTCGTTTCATGTCCCTCGCCACGCCACAGTGAGTTTTTGTTTGCTTTGTCATCCTGCTCTGCAGCGCTTTTTGTTATTAAACCCCCTTGCCCTTGAACCGTGTGCCTCCGCCTCTGCGTCTGGGTCCTACCGGCTCTCGAGCCTCCCCCCACCGTGACAGCTTCTCCCCTAATACACCGAGAGGCGCTGGCGTCTAACAGCTGAGTCCCGACCTGCACGATGTTTTGACGGATGTCATCACTACAGTGAACTACATTAAAACACGAACTGTCAAAGCAGGTATATTCTCTGCACTGTGTGAGGAAATGGGCTCCGACCACACAGCTGTTCTGTTTCACAGCGAGTCCCGATGGCTGTCACTTGGGAAGGTTTTATCCAGGGTCTTTGAACTGCGGGATGAGATCCGCATCTTTTTTGAGGAGGAGGAAAATTAAGTTTACCACAAGTTTAACAACAAGTTCTTCATGAAACTTGCGTACCTCAGTGACATGTTTGAAAAACTCAATGAGCTAAATCTGCAGATGCAGGGCAGCAACACACACCTTCCACATCTGGCAGATAAAATCACATCATTCACAAGAAAGCTTGAGATGTGGGAGCAGCGAGTTACAGAGGGAAATATAGACCCGTTTGAGAACCTGAAGTCATTCATTGAGGTCAACAAGCTGCAGAACACAGTGATCCCAACAGTGATCCCATGCATGAAAGCTCACATCTCTGCCCTCCAAAAGCATTTTCAGAGGTACTTCCCAGTGCAAGATCCTACACAATATGACTGAATCCGAGACCCCTTCAGTGCAACACCACCTGCTGAATTCAGCACTACAGAGAATGAACAGTTCATTGATGTCACCTCTGATTCAACAATGAGGCTGGAGTTTAAGTCTAAGACACTAGCTGCATTTTGGATTGGAGTGGAGAAAGATTTCCCACTGCTAGGTAAAAGAGCTCTGGCCACACTCCTTCCATTTGCCACGTCTAACCTATGTGAGATGGGTTTTTCTGCTGTGGCCTCCATCAAGACTAAATACAGATCAAAGCTGGACATTGAAAATGATCTAAGAGTAGCAGCCTCACAGCTGCAGCCCCGATTTGAGAAGATCTGCAGCATGAAGAAAGCACACACCAGTCACTGAAAAGATGTGGACATTAAAGGTGCAGTTTTTGCAGAGTTAAATGTTCAGGATTTGGTTATTTTCTTCAGAGAGCTGGTAAAGTGTAAAAGGCCACTTTCATGCAGGAATGGAGTTTATAAGAAGATCTGTTGAAAGCCATGAACACCATTACATGGTAAAAATGTATGATACATGATGCAGTGTCACTTTTAATAATTGTAAAGGTGATTTGTCATTTTTTTAGTTTTTTTGAGGAAGAAGTTACCATTTTGTATGACTTACAATATTAAGTAAAGTCCAGTGGAGTTTAGAAACAAAGGATTTGTATGTTTGTGTCAGTGTGGAGGGGCTCGAAAATATTGTAATATTCAGAAAGGGGGGCCCTGCAGAAAAAGTTTGGGAACCACTGCCCTACGGTAACACCAGTTGGACAAACTACTTAGTGAGCGATTTTACGTTTTTCTGGGATGAGTTCTGCTTTTGGTATTCTTCCAAAATTGCAATGCCAGTTCATTTACACTCAAAAAATGTTCTATTGGGTGTGGTATCGTATAATTACGACGGAGTATTAGGGCCACCAAAAAAAAAAAAAAAAAGCCACCCAAAAAAAAAAGTAAATTTACGAGTTTTTATCTCATAAATTTAGCAGATAAAAAGTCATAAATTAAGGAAGAAAGCACCACAGTTGTCTGTTTATCGGAGCCGTGGTCGAAGATGAGAGACGTGGACCATTTCGTGAAGCTTTATTTTCGGATAGGTTTCACAAACAAAGAAATTCTTAACCTTTTGGAAACTCAAAATCAAATTATTATTAGCATTAGGACATTGAAAAGAATATGCCGAAAACTGGGCCTCTTCCGGCGGAAGCATCACACAGACTTGGAGGAGATCTTGACTTTCGTGGAAGAAGAAATGATTGGAAGTGGACAGCTGCAGGGATATCGATGGCTTCATCAACGGGCACTGCAGAGAGGTTTTATTGTTTCTCAAGAGACAATTAGAGCTCTGATAAAGATTTTGGATCCTGAAGGGGTAGATTTGCGTCGGGCACGCCGTCTGCGGCGTCGGCAGTATACATGCAGGGGTCCGAACGCATTATGGCATGTGGACTCCTATGACAAACTAAAGCCTTATGGAATTGCAATAAACGGCTGCATCGGTGGATTTAGTCGTCACGTAATGTGGATGGAAGCATATACCACCAACAGCAACCCCAAAGTTATTGCTGATTATTACATCAACACAGTGACGCGGGTTGGAGGATGCCCTCAGCGCCTGCGAGCTGATCCTGGGACAGAAAATGCGCATATCAGAGAAATGCAAATGTTCCTCCGCAGACATCATGCGGACCATCACGCCGGACAACAAAGCTTCATCTATGGTTCCAGCACCGCCAATCAACGAATTGAATCATGGTGGGGGATCCTTCGGAAGCAGTGTGCTCAGTTTTGGATGGACATTTTTCAAACCCTTAAAGATGATGGTCAATTTACGGGCGACCTCTTGGACAAGAATCTGGTGCAGTTCTGCGTCCTCAATTTAATTCAGGTATTAATGAGATATATCTTTATCACTTTTCTCATCTTTCCCTGACAACAACTTGTTTTAGATAACACTTTAGATGAGTAGTAGTTTGAGCTAAAACGGACAATTTTGACAAAAGAATTTGGAGCACAAAACATGACATGAAGCTATATCTCCTGTATATGTTTCTACTAGGTTCCTAATATTACATGAAGTCATTTTTAAATAAACATTTTTAGCTGAATCTAAAGGTTATTATTATCAATATTTTCAGATTTAACAATGTAAAATGTGTAAATTACTTTGTCTTTTCAGGAAGAATTAGGGGAGGTTGTGAGAACGTAGAATTTGCACCAGCTAATGACCAGGCCTTCACAGAGTTTACTCAGAGGGCGCCCCATCCTTCTCTACTGCATGCCACAACTCTATGGCGCAGAAGACAAGCTCCAGCTGGTGAACACAGATGACATTGCTGTGTGTAAGGAAGAATGCACACCAAAAGGACAATACCCTTGTGATGAAACGATCTTTGAACTCTGCATACTGCTAATGACTGAAAACAACTGGAATGCTCCTGAAGATGCCTACAGTGCTGTGGAACTGGATTCCCACCTAAGAAATGAAATACTTGATCATCTTTAATTAAGTCTTTATGTCAGACATATATAAGGTTCAGATTCTTAAAATACATGACTTAAATCCAACAAAACAAAGTAATAGTTCCACCAATGCAATTTAATGTTCTGTTTAACGATGTAAAGTTCTGTTTGTCTAAAAAGATTAGTAAATGTTACACTAAGTCCTAAAGCCAACTCTTTTACCTCGAAGATTTTGTTATGAGCCAGGTGACGGTTAAAAATGTATTATATATATATATATTTTGTTTTTGTATAAAAAATTGTAAGCTGCCCTGTAGCAAGTGAAAGTCTTGAATTTGAATTATTGTGGGGGCTAGAAGGAGCTCAGCAAAATACCCCCAGAGATGACTAAACATACGCTTCCAATAAAAGACAACGCTCTACTGCTGTATGTACAGGCAATTTTATTGTTAAACTTTACAAGAACTTTTTCATGTAAATAAATTACATAACAAAGTAAAATGAAGAACATGTGCTTTTTCTCAAAACTTTAAGACACTTCCCAGGTGATTGTACTTGTCTCCTTCAGGATGCAGAACGAGACCAATAAATACTCATAATATAACAGTCATGAGTTTTGCAGGCACATAATACATTTTGATTGCGGTAATATTAGATGTTTTGGTTCTCTTAAAATAACAAAAATAAACTTCCTCACATGTTTTGATAAGCTTTTTTTCCTTGTATGAACAGGTAAAGTAAAATTGTATAAAAGTAGAAATGTTTTTAAAATAAACATAAAATTACAAGAGAGCAGTCTGAATTTTAATTTTTTTAACTTTAAGAACAATATTTGAAAACAGTCAAAAATGTTAATTCACAGCTGCCAGAATACTGAGATGTAACTTTACTTTTGTCAAAGCTATGTGGGATGATTTGTTTGAAACACCAGGTTTGATTACACAATGTCCATTATCCAGATGTTGCTCTCAAGAATTGAGTTAAGGTCACTCCGAAAGTCAGGAACGTGATCATAGCTGTCAGAGAGTTCCAGGATCATCCCACAGGTATGTGCAATCGGCCTTCTTGTGTAAATAGTTTGACTGGTAAAGTCAACTTTGATATTGTTTCTACATAACACGTCTGAGCCAGTGCAAAATCTTAAGAACATGCCAAGCTTTTCATCATTTAGCTCTCTGATGTATCTTTTCAGGTGTTGTGCCACCTCTGTTTGTTTTGGTGTCATCACAGAAGGGAAGTTTAAGAGGGCAACAACTTTTTTTGCCGTTGGTTGGAGGTCCTTGTATGTTTTGGTCAACTCCCCAGGGCTTAGGTTCACATGTGCTTTTGTGACCTCTTGCCAGCAGTCTATGACAAACATGGGTTTCTGGACAAGTTCCTTGTGTGAAATTTCATCCAGAATTCCTGCTATATTAATTGCAGTGACCATTTTTCTGCATTCATACGTGCTCAAGACTTCCATTAGTTCATCAGTATCAGCAGCTGAAAAGTCATGCAATGCATTCCTTAGAATGTCCTGTTCTTGTGTGCTTACAAATTGAAGAAATGTTTTTTTTAAATCACTGTACACCTCCCCATACAGCATTTGTTCTAAAAATGGTGGGGCAAGTCGGATTGGCAAATACTGACAGTCTCTAAATCCTTTCAGAAAAATTCTTCCGATTGCTTTCCATTTAGCTGCACAGAAGTCATGCCTGAGGAAAGGAACTTTCAGAGTTGTTCCTAGGGTGCACCGTTCATAAAACTCTGTCCAAAAACTACTGTAGACATCCCTGACTACACCTGAGCCAGTTGCTTTTTCAACTGAATTGTCAGGGAGCAAACCTCGGATGTTTAAGTTTTTGTCCTGGATGTTTGTGTCAGTAAAAGCCTCAATCATTTCATTGAAGCTGTTTGCATGGTGTAGAACCAAGGTTACGTCAGGTATTACAGCCTGAGGGTTTTGCAAGATGTCATCTGGATCAAAGATAATTGTGTCACTGAGAGAAGTAAAATCAAACTCTGATGAATGCTGTGCACCTATTATTATTTCAGGGTCTGAAGTCTGAGATTCATTGACTTCAGTGAGATCCACTAGAACTGCGTAGCTTGGTTCACCAGAAAATGTGACATTTTGGATTTCATTGTCAAATGTGCTTGATTGTGAATGTTCGTGGTTCGAAGAAGAGTGAAAACTGCTTCTTGTAGAAACATTGCGCAACTCTTGCATAGAGGTTCGATGTAGTTCTGCATAATGTGACTGCTCATCTGTGTTCATGTTTAAATTTCGACTAGAACTTTCCTCTGAAGTAAGTGATTCAACATCACTGGGATCTCCAACACAACTATTTGCATCTTTGCTATTGTCATCAATATCATCATCATTTTCAAGTTCTTTAAATTGAGTTGCAATGTAGAAACGCAAGATTGGTAGCTTCACAGAGTTATATATATTTTCGATTGACACATCTCTGGGGAAGCAATTTTGTCCAAAATCCCAAACATCAAATTCAAACTCGGATTCCAGCCCTTTGCTAGATTTCCCCTCTGGAAAAAATAGTGCCTTTCCTTCTTGTAGTATCTCATGAAAACCTGCTTTAATGTTGACTTTCACTTTCCTTGTCCCTCCACCTTGTTTTGTCCTAATTTGCTTTGAAACTCCATTTTCACTGTGAATCCATCCAATTTCAATGTTTCTCATGACCTGTTTTGATCTACTAACTGACTGGTTGACTGTTTCTGGCATTTCTTGGGACTGGTCCCTTTCCCTTCTAGGTTTCAGGTTTTGTCTTAATTTCTCAAAAAGACCACGTTTTCTTTTTGATGATGTTTGACGCCTGCAAAAGTTAACTAAAGCAACTCTATCTCCGTATGATGGTAGATGATCTGCAAGCTGAGCATCCTCCATGAGCAGCACAACTTCTCTGTCAATCTGTGAAAAAATAAAAGACAATAATTTAGCAAAGTCAAGGTACTAATTCAGGACTTCAAGGCTACTTCAGTATTCCATCAGCATTTGTGTCACTTTCCTTAAATCTGTGATTAGCTTCACCAGTCTACAGCAGTTATCAATCTCCCAAAAAAAAGACACCAGTTTCATGATAGAGGGCTTTTCACCAAAGATTGTGTGCTTAGAGAAGACAACTGGCAGCTGGTTACCCTCATTATAATCCACAGGACCTATTGGCAAAGCTGAGGCTTTATGGAAAGATTCTCAAAGGTCTTTCCCAACTTTTGTGTCTTTTCTTCTAATGGAAATATTTTTAATTTCAATAGGCATATTTTCTTAACTTAAAAATGTTAACTACATAAAACTTGTAAAAGATTCGTCTTCATTAAGCGTACAATAGCTTACCTTTTGTTGTTCAAAGAAAGAAATGGTTTCTTCTGAGACACTTCGAGTTCTCAAAAAATTTAGGAGGTCTGATGATTCTGCTGCCATCATGCATCTAAAGAAAACAGCGATATATTTTGTCATTTTTTAGAAGCTTTGGAAGCAATATGGGCCCACAGACATCTTATTGTCAAAATAAGAATTTAAACCTGCGTCCTTACTCAATATGTTATGGCAGATTTAGAATGTATGTTTCAATGTGTGTTCATATTTTGTGTTTTACAGTAATCCGATGACAGCGAAGAGCCTGGCGCTGCTGCTGAGCTGCGCATGTGCAATTTTTGTAAACAAATGTGGCGGACTCCTTGATCCGAGGAGCATGCGTCGGAATTATTCTGTTATGAATAAACGTGCCGACTTTGCATGCACAAAAGTAAAGTGGCTCTGAATAACTCCATCACGCTAAGAGGACACAGACGCCTTACCCTTCTCTCCATCTCTCTTAACCTCAGTCATTCACTACTAGTATAGCTCAGCCACGGCCACTGCTGAGTTCATTTAAATAAATAAAAAAGCAAAATAAATAAATAAAGTGGTAGCATGTACATACTGAGCTGTCGTTTTCGTGTCAATAACTACTTAGTTTGTCACAGTATCAAAACAAATGTATCGCAGCAACATATCAAAAGTGACGCGATGGGCATGAGTTAATACGAACCAGTTTCGGCCTGATGCCCACGGCTTGGAGAGCGCTGGTGAATAGGGTGGGATGAGGGGGGATAAATGCACCTTCCTCTTGCCGAAGCTCTGCAGTGTGTGTTCTGGCAACAGTTAACAGGCGTTTAATAAATGATCCATGGATCAGAATTTGCAGCCACTCATCAATTAATAAAGCATTAATAAACCATATATCCTACAAAAAAGCTTCAAAATGCGTGCAACGTTCTATAAACATTCAGTTTACCTGAGAAGTCGATCTGCTGCTGAACATGGCGTTCACATGCTGGACTGGATATTCCTTCGACTTAAATCTCTTAAATTTACGATTTTTTTTCTCATAAATTTACGACTTTTTATCGCCTAAATTTACGAGATAAAAACTCGTAAATTTACGACTTTCTATCTCCTAAATTTACGACTTTTTATCTCCTAAATTTACGAGATAAAAACTCGTAAATTTACTTTTTTTCTTTTTTTTTTTGGTGGCTTTTTTTTTTTCGGTGGCCCTAATACTCCGTCGTATATAATAGACCAGAAAATACAGTTCTTAATATCCTGATATTGAAAGGAAAATAAATTTTTGAAGACCAAACCACTTTCTATAACATTTCATAAAGAGCTGTTTTTACTTTCAATCACTTCATTATATGAAAAAGAACAATGGCTTGAAATGGCTTAGTTTTGTTCAGAAATACAAACTTCACGAGTACCCCTAACTAGTATTAGACTATTTAGATTGGTTCTATATTCCTTTATTTTATTTTACTTATTTGTTTTTATTAATTTGTGTGTTATGTTCATTGTTTCTTTTTCCCCCCTCTATTCTTTATTTTCTATGTTAATATGTTATGTTTGGCAATGGTGACTGATCTTCGAGGTAATGTTGATTACATTGTTATTGTTCGTTATTTAATGTA
>JAUDJI010001243.1:0-11141 GCA_037389245.1 Oryzias sinensis | reverse complement strand
ACAGGTCTCCGCCGACGCTGCCCTACCGAGGGATCCACCAGTGACGCCACAAAATCCAGTCTCTCGTTGGGGACCACACAGAAACTGCTCACTCCTTAACTGTGCTGGCAATTAAATCTTCTTACTCACCACACCAGCTTGCTCCTGTGTTTGCTTCCGGGTTCCAGCATCTGGGTCTCTAATGTTCTGAAATCATGACATATCAATCAGAATAGTCCGGTTGAAATTCTCTTCTCCAAGTACTTCCCCGAGAAATCTAGCCACAAATTTATTTGCATCATTTGCTTCAATGCCTTCTGCGATCTCGACAATTCTAATGTTCTGCCTGCGGCTTCTGTTCTCCAAGTCAGAGCATTTGTCCGCCAGCCTCTTATTATCATCTACTAGCACTTTATATGATTTTTCAAGGGCCACCATTCTGTCAGACATTTCATTTAAAGATTTTTCCATGTCATCTTGTGTTTTTGCAGCTTCTTTCTGTGCTGCTGTTAGTTTGTCTACCCGGCCTGCGAATTCAGCTCGGATAGTTTCCATGTTGCTTTCAGTCTGACATCTCCAGGAAGCAATATCATCGCGTATTTCCTTGCAGTGGATTTCTATTTGGGCTTTAATGTCACTTTTCATATCTTCTCTATATATTTCAAAGTGATTTTTCAGCTCAGCACGCAGCATTGCAAGTGAAATTGTCCCTTCCTCCTTCGGAACCGGAAGCGGAAGTCTAAATGTTAAGTGTAGCTTTTTTTTTGGAAGTTTGGAACTTCTGTCTTCTGGCTGGGCCTTTTCCCCCTGGCAAAGAAACTTTCCAAAGACGTTTGTTTTTTATTCATTTAGCTAGTTCCTGGGTTTTATTTTACCAGTAACCTATCACGTGACCGAGAAGAGCGTGATAGGTTGATAGGCGATACTGGTGACATAGACAGATGTGACAGAGAATCGGGAAATTTTTCAAAATAAAACTTCTTTCAAATTCCGATATAAATAAACCAGAAGTAAAGTATGTTATTTATTATTTCTGTGCGGCCCGGTACCAAATAACCAACGGACCGGTCCGCGGCCCGGGGGTTGGGGACCACTGATCTAGACCCACTAGACAGTGCTCTGAACCTTTTTTCTTTAATGATTTGTGAACCTCACTGGTGTCCATGGATTACATGAAATCTTTCCACTTTTATCCACCTTTGTCATGGTAGGAATAACACGTCAATGCAAGGGTGGGGTCATCTAAGGTAGTGTGGCAAGTAGGACACGACCACTAATTATGAGGCAGCAGTAACACGTTAGTGTTAATTTGGTGGCAGAGCTCTCCTCCTCTTCGTTCGGACATGAACTTGTGCTGTGCCATACATCCAAGGCATGGGGAAGTGGAAAGGGGGTTGGCAGGCAGGTAAGCCGGGTTTTTAGTTCTCTGAACCGAACAGGGAGTGGGGCCTGACGAGCAGACTCGTTCACAGCTCCCTGCACACGAGAAATCGGTCAGACTTTGGCGTATCTGCAGCCTGGCGGCAAGAATAATCTGCAAGCGTGACGTGACTCTGTTCACCTAGATCCGCCCTCCGCTCAGTGACCGGTATGTTTAACTGGCCTTCCTCCTGCACATACAATTAAGGCCCCTGCAAACTTTTTTTCTTTTTCTGCAGGAACGTGGTTTAGGTTGCACACCCTTCTCTCACCACATATAGGGGATTAAGCTGCTGCTTTGCTTTTATTGTTTTTACTGTGATTTCTGTCCGGGTCCCACCCCCGCCACGACGGAACCGGTTGGAGTGAACGCCCAGCTCACGGAGACCTCTCGTTGCTGTGGCATATCGCCGGACTGTGGACGGCTCCCACCAGCTGATCGGCGGTGGTTGGGCGGCTCACCTGCGCCCCTGAACACTAATCATCTTTTTAATCTTTATTTTTAATTGTGTGTCTTTTATTGATATTGTCAATTTTATTCTTCTTGCAGAAGGTAGGAGGCCGAGGTGGTGGACTGCTGTGTCTGGTGGTGGGTCCCAGTGTGCTGTGTGGTTTTCCATCTCATGTGCAGTGATTCACAAAGGGGGTGTTTGCATTGTTTTTACGCTGTTTTTAGCCACCTCGGTAAGCTCCTTGTCAAGAACATTTTTAACTGACTTTTATCAAGGATTGTTTTATGAAAAGGTTTCTTAACATTGTTTTTAACTGAAATCGAATAAATTATATTTTAAAACAAACCACAGCCTCTGCCTTGGTTTAGAGCAGGACCTGCACCTGCCTTATTTTAAAATCTTTTCCTAGGGCTCAGCAGCCCCAGGTGGCGTTGTCAACCCGTTTTCTCGTGCTGCCACAGTAGCACAAGTGTTAAAAAGGTTTAGAGGGTCTTAGGGATACACAAAACTCTAAAATGAATCTGGTTATTTGCTGCAAAGTGTTCAAATGAATATTTTAATCAGATTTCTGCAACTTTTAAACAAAGAGGAACACATAATGACCCAAAAAACAGACGATTAAAAGGGTTTATTTCACTTTTTTTTTCTTGTACATAGTCACCAGCTTTGTTGTGGGGATCAAAGACGTCAAAGAACAGTTCAAAGGAAAAACCGAAACTCTCTGGGATAATATCCCTCACTCAATGATGTTCTAGAGTGACTAAACTCGCTGTCTAAAGCTGTCTAAAGTTAGCTGGAAAGAGCAGACAAGCCGGTGTGAGTTAGGAAAGATTTAACTTGTGGAGAGACACGCTGAAGTCAGCCAGAAAGATGCATGACAAGGAGAGACACTGCAGTCACAACACAACACATGGGTTTCTTTACCTGGATTGACTAGTTTGATCACTCTAACAGTCGGAGCTCTAATACTCCTGGTCGGTGAGTAGTTTTTAAGTCTGGCTTTACCTGAGTTTGATGCACAGAGAGGATTTAACTCAGGTAACAGAGGGGACATCTAGAAACGAAAGTTCTGGACTCACCAGTGAGTGGGGTCTCAGAGGTCAGACATCCCCTGTTCAAAGAGTCACTTCAAAAGCTAATGACTTGCTCTATCTCAGCAGAAACAGAAGGGCAGACAGTGTGAGCGGAACACAGGCACTTGAGAAAATTGATCAAATACTAGGAATAGCATTTACTATATTATTAAAGGTTGAAGAACAGATTGTCCTAAAATGGCTTTTTATGAAAAGTGAAGCCTCACTTTTAACGTGCTTACCCGGTATAGCGCCCTCTGACTGTGCAAAGTCATGTTTTATAAAGTTTTGAAAGTTTACTCCGACAGCATAAAAAAGTCCCTTCATTAGCTACTCTTCACATAACAAAAGATTTTTTTATGGTACATGTACACAAGTTTTCAATTAGCTTTATGAGGGCTTTTCTTTGATTTGATCCTATTTGTTTGTCCATAACGAACACCATGTTCAAGCACAAGGGTGTCCATCAATACACCTGGCATCAGGACACCCTGGGCACGAGGTCGATGATCGACTTTGTAGTTGTTTCAGGCGACCTTCGACCTTGTGTCTTGGACACTCGGATGAAGAGAGTGGCGGAGCTGTCCACCGATCACTACCTGGTGGTGAGTTGGATTCGCTGGCGGGGAAGGAGGCCAGTAAGACTTGGAAGACCCAAACGTACTGTGAGGGTCTGCTGGGAACGTCTGGCTAAGCCCTTCGTTAGGGAAGTCTTTAACTCCCACATCCGGGAGAACTTCAAACAGGTACAGAGGGAGGTTGGGGACATTGAGTCCGAGTGCACCATGTTTTCCACTTCCATTGTCTCCGCTGCTGCTCGGAGCTGTGGTCGCAAGGTCTCTGGTGCCTGTCGCGGCGGTAACCCCCGAACCCAGTGGTGGACACCGGAAGTAAGGGATGCCTTCAAGCTGACGAAGGAGTCATACCAGCCCTGGCTGGCTTGCGGGACTCCAGAGGCAGCTGACAGGTATCGGCAGTCTAAGTGAGCTGCAGGCTTGGACTGTTGCGGAGGCAAAAACTAGGGCCTGGAAGGAGTTCGGTGAGGCCATGGAGAAGGACTATCGGTTGGCCTCGAAGAAATTCTGGCAAACCATCCTGCGCCTCAGGAGGGGAAAGCAGTTCTCCACAGGCACCGTCTTCAGTGCAGGTGGGGGACTGTTGACTTCGACTGGGGACATTGTCGGGAGGTGGAAGGAATACTTTGAGGATCTCCTCAATCCCACTGACACGCCTTCTTTTGAAGAAACAGGGGGTGAGGACTTTGGGGTGGGGCTGTCTATTACCCGGGCTGAAGTCACGGAGGTAGTCAATGAGCTCCTCAGTGGCAAGGTCCCGGGAGTGGACGAAGTCTGCCCTGAGTACCTCTAGTCTCTGGATGCTGTAGGAGTGTCTTGGCTGACACGTCTCTGCAGTGTCGCGTGGCAGTCGGGAACTGTACCACTGGACTGGCAGACAGGGGTGGTGGTTCCCCTCTTTAAGAAGGGGGACCGGAGGGTGTGTTCCAACTACAGGGGAATTACACTCCTCAGCCTCCCTGGGAAAGTCTATGCCAGGGTACTGGATAGGAGAGTCCGTCCGATAGTTGAACCTCGGATTCAGGAACAACAGTTTGGTTTCCGTCCTGGTTGTGGAACAGTGGACCAGCTCTACACCCTATCGAGGGTACTGTAGGGATTGTGGGAGTTCGCTTACCAAGTCCATATGTGTTTTGTGGATTTGGAGAAGGCGTTCGGCCGTGTCCCCCGGGGTGTCCTGTGGGGGGTGCTCTGGGAGTATGGGGTCCAGGGAGCCTTACTGAGGGCTTTCTGGGCTCTGTATGACCGGGGTAGGAGCTTGGTTCGCATAGCCAGCAGTAAGTCAGACCTGTTCCCGGTCCACGTTGGACTCCGGCAGGGCTGCCCTTTATCACAGGTTCTGTTCATAGTTTTTATGGACAGAATTTCTAGGCGCAGCCAGGGGCAGGAAGGGATCTGGTTTGGGGACCACAGGATTTCCTCTCTGCTTTTTGAGATGATGTTGTCCTGTTGGCTTCATCGAGCCAGGACCTCCAGCATGCATTGGGGCGGTTTGCAGCCGAGTGTGAAGCGGCTGGGGATGAGGGTCAGCGCCACTAAATCCGAGGCCATGGTTCTTGACCGGAGAAAGGTAGTTTGCCATCTCTCGGTGTGGAGTCTCTCTGCCCCAGGTGGAGGAGTTTAGATATCTGGAGGTCTTGTTCACGAGTGAGGGAAGACCGGAGCGTGAGATCGACAGGCAGATTGGGGCAGCATCCGTAGTTATGCGGTCGCTGTACCGGTCTGTTGTGGTGAAGAGAGAGCTGAGCCGAAAAGCAAAGCTCTCAATTTACCGGTCGATCTTCGTTCCAATACTCACCTATGGTCATGAGCTATGGGTCATGACCGAAAGAACGAGGTCCCGAATACAAGCGGCTGAAATGAGCTTCCTCCGTAGGGTGGCTGGGTGCTCCCTTAGAGATAGGGTGAGAAGCTCGGTCACCCGCGGAGAGCTCGGAGTAGAACCGCTTCTCCTCCACATCGAAAGGAGCCAGTTGAGGTGGTTCGGGCATCTAGTCCGGATGCCTCCTGGACGTCCCCCTGGAGAGGTGTTCCGGGCATGTCCCACTGGGCAGAGGCCCTGGGGAAGACCCAGGACACGCTGGAGAGATTACATCTCTCGGCTGGCCTGGGAATGCCTTGGGGTCCCCCCAGAGGAGCTGGAGGAAGTGGCTGGGGCAAGGGAAGTCTGGGCATCTCTGCCCAGTCTGCTGCCCCCACGACCCGGGTCCGGATAAGCGGAGGAAGATGGATGGATGGATGAGCCTATTTGTAGTTCAAGTGTGTGTTCAGTCAGTATGTATATAAATTTTTTTAAAATACACAGCTTTTCCTTGAGGATGGTTTAAGTTTTGGCATATCTCTGCATCATTAAGTCATTGCCATCTCAAATTCTGCAGGAAAATGTTTGTTTTGCTTAATTGGATCCATAAAGCCACAATTTTACATAAATGGCTAGTTTGATGTTGTTTGTACATTATGAGCTTTTACATTAGGTGTTCAAATGTTTAGAATTCTGTAAATATGTAAATGATTTTGCGTATTGCTGCTATCTGCTAGCTTTTCGCTATCTACAAGTTCTGGAAGTGAATGTGTGCTGTTAAACCCAAAAAACAAAATCTCAATATCTCGGCCTAATCTTTAACTAAGACTATAATTGATTCAATAAACAATTATTTGAAGAAAAATACAAAATGTCAGAATATTTATTAATGTAAATGAGTAAAAATTGACTATGAATTTAGGCCATTCGTGGTTTAGTACGAAGAACTCACTGATGATAGACTCTTTATTTTTTTCGGTCTTTTGTGTTTATTTGAAATCTGTAACTTAAATCACAAACATGGATTCAAACACAGCCTTGAATGGAAAGAGTTGAGGATAATAAAGTTAGCATTGTGACGCAGCAGAATGTTTAACATCTGGCGTTCTGCCTGCCTTACAGTCTCATGTGGAAATGCTTTCTGTACTGACTGTTTTCATGGGATTTGTTTACAGTTGGTTATAAACTGACCAAATATGTCATGCTTTAAGCTTAGCCTCTGCTGTGATTGTAAGGCAAGCTACTGTAGGACAAACACCGATGATTCTGCATTGGCTCAAACATTACAGCCTTTTGTCTGAAGCCAAAAAGCAGCTCAATTCTGCAGGGCTAGTCATCAACACCAACACTGTTTGCACTTGTTTGACAAACGCACATCCAAAGCAGAGTATCAATGCATACGTACAGTCAAAGCCCACACATACACAGCAAGACAAGATCAGACAAAGACATGTATGAAAAATATGAATGTCATTGGCATTTCATGGAAAGTGGCTTCTCCGATTCTTCCTACTTCCTATTCCGTTAGATTTCTTCCTTCATATCTTTCCAAATTTGACTCGTTGATTAGCTTTTGACTGATCTATTTGCTCCAATTCTCAGTGTCATTTCAGCCCACTACTGCTCGTCTCTCTGAAACTTCAGTGTTTGCAGAAGTGTTTGCATCAGCTGAACTGCATCTCTCATGAAAAATCAACAACAAATCCTCCTAAACGTTACATTTTTCACTACTTTGTAGCTCAGGCCTCAAAATAGTGCACCAGAGGGGTGAGAATACAGTTCATATGGAGCTCTGTCTGCTTAAGACACAGACGACTAAGAGAAACGGATGCTGGGGGTTTAACTGTGGGGCAGAAGGCCTTTCTTGTAGGCCACAAAGCCGGCTGCTGCCACCACAGACAGGAAGCTGGAGACCCCCATGAACCTCAGCAGACCGCCGACTGAAGGCAAATTCCTCTCCCAGAAGGTGGTGTGGAACGGAAGTGCTGGGATGTCCTGCATGGGAAGATCATCAAACTTAGGTTGAAGGTTTTTCTGCACTTTGAAAGGTAAAACTAAAAATAAAGTATTAAATTGAATGACTGGACTTTTACATATTAGCGTGGCTTAAAAACAGAGATCATATGATGTGTGCCATCCACAGTCAGGAGCTGAGGAACCAGCCTCCACAGTCCTGAGGTGAACATTCTTACCATGCTCTCAGGCTCCATTTGCCAGACCTGATTCAGGTGGATTTTACCCATCGCACACATAATCTGTAAAAACATTGGATATTTTTAATAAATCAAACTGTTTAGTCATAGATCTCTAAGTGTGTCTGACTTTACGCTTGACATATTTTACAACAGCAAAATACCTAACATTGTGACACAGTGAATATCCCTACATGAATTACTACTGTTACAGTTAAAAAGATAAATACTTTTTCAATAAATACAGATAATATACTTTCTCAATGTAAGTTAACCTTAACGATAATAAACATATAAGGCAACCTTTGGCATCAAAAGAGTTTTAATTTTTTCTTTTGCGCATTTAGTGTATTTGAAAACATAAAAAAGGATTTTTTTCTTTCAGATTAGTAGTTTGAACATGTGAAAAATGAATTAATCAACATAAGTAAATAACAACATATTTTTGCTGTCGAGGAAAAGAGGCCCTTTTTTCTTTATCGAAAAAAAGGAAAGAAAATGTAAACAACTCCAGTGTCGTGAACTAAGTTGACCCAGATGCTGCAACCCGGAAGGAAGAGGCAGGTAGGTGAAAGGCAAGTAATCGGTTTGTCTTTTGAAAGGACCAGCGGATCCAGGAGGGGGACGAGGCGTGGAGCTTGACGAGGAGTCTTCTGCCAGCGGTGAGCACGTGAGTTTCTCTGTGGCGAGACCAGTGTTCTTGACGGCTGCGAAAATGGAGTTCTTGACGGTGGCGTGGCTGGAGTTCTTGAGGAGCGTGGAGGATTTCAGCTTCTGCTCTAGGTGGATGTGGACTCGGGTTACTCTCGTGGAAAAACGTCAGACCATCAGGGTTAACGAAATGGCGATGAAAGCTTGAGGTGGATCTCCTTAAATAGCAGGTGTGTAGATGAGGAGAGTAGTAACAGTTGCGAGTAGTGAGCAGAGCTGGGAGGGGGAGGAGTCTGACAGGCCACCATGACAGTACCCCCCCCGCCCCCTCAACGACCACCTCCAGGTGGTCCATGACGCCGATCCGGGTGGGCACGGTAGAAATTGGCGATGAGGGAAGGGTCGAGGATGAGGGAACGAGAGACCCATGAGCGTTCCTCAGGCCCGTACCCTTCCCAATCCACCAGGTACTGAACACCACGGCCACGACTGGCGAACATCGAAAATCTTGGAAACAGTTGAGGCTGGGGCGCCGTCGATGATACGGGCGGGAGGAGGGGAGACGGAAGGTGGGCACAAAGGGCTGTCCAGAACGGGTTTAATTTGAGAAACATAGAAAGTGGGTTGTACCTTAAGGGCGGCAGGCAGGCGGAGACAAACACAGGAAGGGTTGATTATTTTGTCGATGACGTAAGGCCCGATGCACCGGGGCGACAATTTGCGTGACGAGGACTGGAGGGGAATGTTCCTGGATGATAGCCACACCTTCTGCCCGACCTGATACAAAGGACCCTCCATCCTGTGCCTGTTGGCTATGCTGCAATTCGCCTCCTTGGTACGAAGGAGGGCCTCATGGGTTTGAGTCCAGATGCGCTGGAGGTGCTCCTGGACGGAGGGAACCGCAAGGTCGAGCTCCTGAGAGGGAAACAGAGGGGGAGAATAGCCCAACGAGGCCTCGAAGGGTGACAAGCCTGTGGCGGTAGACGGATGGGTGTTGTGGGCATACTCGATCCAGACAAGGAACACAGACCAGTCGGATTGGTTCTGGGCAGCGAGACAACGGAGGCCGCTTCGAGTTCTTGGTTAGCTCGTTCTGCCTGTCCGTTGGACTGCGGGTGGTAACCTGAGGACAGGCTGACAGTAGCACCAAGCGCAGAACAGAATGTCTTCCATACCTGAGATATGAATTGGGGTCCCCTATCGGATACAATGTTTGCGGGGATGCCATGATGGCGGAATACCTGGTCGACTAGGATTTTGGCGGTCTTGGTGGCAGAGGGAAGTTGAGGAAGTGGAATGAAATGCGCGGCCTTGGATAATCTGTCGACAACAGTGAGTATTACAGTGTTTCCATGAAAAGGAGGTTACCCCGTGACGAAGTCAACAGCAAGGTGGGACCAAGGACGATGAGGAGTGGGCAACGGATAAAGCAAACCGGCAGGTGGAGAGTTACTGGATTTGGCGCGGGCGCAGACCGTGCAAGCGCCAATAAACTCACACACATCCCTGTCCATGTGGGGCCAGAAGAATCTCTTGCTGAGGAGAGATAGGGTTCGATGAACACCTCCGTAGCAGGCGATCTGAGAACTGTGCCCCCAAGCAATGACGTCGGACCTGAGGGACTTAGGAACAAAAAGAGTGCCGTCAGGACAGGGGGTATTGCAGGTTTCCTCACCTTGGGCATTCCTGACGCGGGTTTCGATGTCCCAGGTTAGGTGGCCAACTATGCAGGAAGAGGGGATGATGGAAGAAGGAGGCGCAGCATCGTCTGGACTGTACTTTCTGGAGAGAGCATCGGGTTATGTAATGCGACTTCCGGGTCTGTAGGTAATAGTGAAGTTAAAGCGATCAAAAAAAAGACACCACCGAGCTTGACGAGAGTTCAGTCTCTTGGCTGTGCGCAGGAAAGCAAGATAAAAGCTGTACGGCTGGATAACTCTGATATTGCTCACTTTTTTTATTGCACCGGTAATGTTAAGTTGTGATTTGAGGGGCTGTAAGCTAGCAGGAGTGTGTTTATATTTAAGGATGATGGGAGGTGGGTACGAGGTTAGTACAGGAAAATGGTCCCGCCTACAAAGGTGAATTTCTGATGAACTCCTGCTGCTCTGCAAAAACTATGTCTGGGACAAAACACAGGTTTTTTGATTTAGGCAAAAAACGTCCAAACCATAATTAAAAGACCACTGGGAACACTTTTACAAGTGTTGGAGTGGGACTTTTAGTAACCAAACATCCGTTGAGTGACCGAAAGTGGAGGAGCTATATTTACAAACAAAAAATACAAACATTAATTAAGCACAATTATAAACTAATGACTGTCAACTTTTTAAAGAACCTTTATGCGAGTCTTTTAGTTAAACAAATGCTCTTGTTGTTTTAAACATGAATGTTACTATAATGTACAGTCATCTCAACTTTCCAGACATAAATTACTGAGCGGAGTGTGTGAACAGTGCAGCGTGCGCTCTGGGTCTGGCTGTGGGGCTCTGACCTCTCTGGCTGCCTTCTCTCCTGCTTGTACAGCCCCATCCATGTACATGTACAGGAGGCATCTTGAGGCTGTAATCACCAACAAAGATTTTTGCATGAAGTATTAAATAAATTTCAGTAAGCGTGTTCAATACTTTTTTTTTTTTTAACCTGTCCTGTCCAACAGCTAGGCAGGCAGATGAGAGCTGAGGGCCTCTTGTGTTGGACATATTTTACTTTAACAAAAAAAGCTCTGTTGGAAAAGTCTTCCTTATCTTCCTTTAGTTTAATGAGTTTCTTCCTCTCAATGGATAAAGTCGTCCTCTGTCTGTTCTGTTTCTACTGTCTGCACCAGTGTAGCTACAAAGCAGCTGTCAGCTCACATCTGCCCCCTGCTGATGAGGCCTGCCTCATTTGCTGCTGTCATACAGCAGCGTTCTCACCGCACGTCTCTGTTAACATTGAGTCCTGCCATCAGACATGAGGCACAGCACTCCCGAGCTTCACCTGGAGTTTCCGCTCCGTCT
>JAUDJI010001242.1:0-11145 GCA_037389245.1 Oryzias sinensis | reverse complement strand
TAGATAGATAGATAGATAGATAGATAGATAGATAGATAGATAGATAGATAGATAGATAGATAGATAGATAGATAGATAGATAGATAGATAGATAGATACATAGATAGATACATAGATAGATAGATCACTAAACCCTTTTGGGGTCATAGGGTTGCTGGAGCCTATCCCTGCAGCTGTCGGGTAAAGGTGGGTCACACACACTGAGCAGTTTGCAAAGTCTATTGCAGACCCATAGCAAAGCAAAACTGAAGATGAGATCTCGTTTCTGTCACATTTACGTCTCCTAGACATAAATGAGAACTGTTTGAGACTAAACTGCTTTTCTCATTCTTCTCAAACATTTCTCCTGAGAAATAAGTCTCACAGTGAGCACTGTTTGAGATCTCAAAATTCTCTCACAACTGTCTCTTCTCCAGATCTCAATTAAGAGAAAAATGAGCCATATTATGTTGCGCTCAAGTATGTCTCAATTTGATATCCTTACTTCAAATCCCTATCTCAGTTACGTCTCAGTGAAAGACATAAAGGGTTTTGTCTCTCGTTGCTCAATAATTTAGATCTTGTTTTAGCCTCTTTTTTTTTTGTCTCAGCAAAAAGAAAAATGAGAATAGTGCAAGCCCTAAATGAGTCTCATGATGACAGCATTACAGTTCATCTCTGGAAAATAATATTTTTTTATTTATTTTATTTATGTTCAACTTAAAAAGTTGTATATTGCTTAAATTTATATAACTTAATTACAATTTCAAGAGAAAAAAGTTAAATCATTAAGACAGTCATGTCCTCAAAAGACATATTTTTGAAACATTTTAAAAAACATGAAATTTCAAGACAACGTTGCAGTGTCGATTTAAAAAACTTTTTTTTGACTGCTTAGATAAACATAAATGAACAAGAATGTATGTTGGGTTAATGATGCCAGGTTTAGTTAAACACAAACACACGCATGCACTGGCACACATGCATACACGCACAAGTGCATATACACACACTTATATGTTGGTGGGTATAAAACATTTGACACATTAATGTCTGAACTAAACAACTCAAGGACATTTGGGATCAAATTTGGATCACCTTAAAGTGAACAAAAAATAGATTGTACGTTTGAAACAAACAAACAAAACACATAAATAAAAATAATCAAATAAATAAATCAACTTTTTAGGGTGGGACAGATTTATGGGGTTCAGTTTGAGTTACTTTATATTTGTCTTTAAAAATACCCCTTCATGCAGCCTTACAAGCTGAAAATATTTCCTTTTTTCTTGATTTTAGTCTGCATCATATTGAACAAACAGAAGCCTGGAGTAACCCGATTTGAATTTTAAACTGTATTACAGCCTCACGTGACACAGATTTCTGATTGGTTGATCACAGTGGGAGGGAAAACTCAGTGGGTGACGTCACCAACGGGCCGGAATCTGCAAGCGGGAGAAGTGCAGAGAAGGAGAGACTTTTGAAGAGCGTTTGTCGTATTTTTTCTGCGTTTTAACAATCCGTGGGATGAATCTCCAACATTTTTTGCTTGTCTGGAAAAGATTGGAGTAAAATCTTTGAAGTTTGCACGGTAAGTTTGCGATTTCTTTCCTCCAACTCTGAACTCAGTTAAATGCTAAAGGTGTTTTAAGCTAGCTCCGGTAGTACTGCAGACGTCTGGGCTACTCGCGGTGGCTTTGGCTGTTTTAAGTAATTATTACATTTTAAAAAGGTTAACATGCGCTTTTTGTAGTGAAAAATAGACACATTGTAGAGTTATTTGCAGTGCAGAGTTTACAGAATGAGCCTCGGTATTTTTCCAAACGCGTGCCGTGAGTGCTAAGTAACTGGAAGACATTTTGCTCTTCAGTTAAGCGGGTCTGCAGGGTTCATCCCATTCACAGTGTGACGACACCACAAACCATTTCCATTATTGCAAACTTCAAAATGTGCAGTTTCACTGTATGTTCAATTTTTACGCTGTAAAAACCTTTTATCTTGTTTAAAAGATCATCTTGCAGACGTTTGGCCTGGCATGTCATCTTTTGAAACTGGTTATGGACATGTGTTTAAGTAAAGTCATCATTAAACTGCTCACATGTCTAGAAAGCATAATCTGAAAATTTAAGTATGCATATTAGGAAAACATATTCTCAGCCCGCTGTCAGTGGAGGAGATGTTTAGAGAGCACAGATGTAGCTAAGCCAACAATGTCAACACTGATATGTAGGAGGATTTTAGTGAATCATATAAATCATATTTAAAAACCTTTCCAGATCTTACTTTGTGCTGTATAAAATGTGTGTACACGTTTTTCTTCCCTCTCTGATTCAAGGTGATCTAAATTCTACACGGGAAAATGGGTGAATCAGAACCCATGTTCCTCCACACTGCCATTATGGAAGTCCTACCAGAGCCACAAAAGACATCGTGGAAGAACACTTGCAGTCCATTGGAATAAATGGAGTTGTATGAGGATCTACGATTCATAGAAGAGGCTGACTTGCTGCCAGCTTTGAGACCTGTTCAAGCCCGGAAACGTCTTGCTTTCTGGAAATTGAAATGTGAGTCTCAAACATTACAAATGAGTTTTTGTAATGCACGGATGTGGATATGAATATGAATGGGTAACACACTGACAGTACAGTGTAAACTTAATACACTTATACTGTTTGTTTGTTTTTTGTTGCAGACCAAACGCCACAGAACAGCGCATCATCATCTGTTGAGACCTCACCAGCACAAGCATCATCCACACCTTCCAGAAGCTGAGGACTGTACATACATTGACTGGGAGGACAGCTTTGAAATTCCATGGAGTAAGTTTTCTGAGGAATTTGTGCAGAGGGGAAAGGGACCTGGCCCAAGACTAAGGAAGGAAATGGTTTGCACTCTGGTTGCAGAAATGATGAAAGCAAGACGTTTTTCCAGACTCTAGAAGGCTGCAGATGATGCGAGGAGAGCAGAGTGGCTGCTCAGTAGAGATGAGATGTTAAAGAGATGCTCTTTCTTCTGCTCTGCTACTTTAATGAGGAGGATGCCATGTTCTTGTAGAAGATGCAGACGAGGTCCAGCTGCAGCAGGTGCCGTTGACTCCAACTGTAACTCCAATTGTATGTGGTAAGTAAAGTTTCAAATGTTAAATGATTCTAGAGGTTTTGTCTTTGTACACTGTTCATGAGTGACATGTTTACTTTTTCCATTGTTCTGTCTTTAGGACAGTCTTGCTTTTCCCCAAGGAGGTTCATGCTGAGTTTGGACCGCTCCATCGTACACAACAACATTGCAGCACTGTGCCTGATGTTCAGAAGCTACTTCTGCTTTATCAGTCATTATCCAACTGAGCTGGCTTCAACCCTGGAGTTTCTGCAAAGGTACATATTTATGAGTGCTGTCATACGATTCATTTTTGGGTGTGTTAGTTAATCATGACCTGCAGTTAATTATTCTAATTAATCTTGTATTAATCTAACTCTGGGCTGCTCATCCCTGGTCCTTGAGATCTACCAGCCTGCCTGTTTTCCAACTCTCCCTGAATTGCTTGCTGCTGATTACCTGGACCAGGTGTGTTCATCCAGTCAGAATGTGGAGACATCTGGTTGAGCTGATCAACAGCTAGCAGGGCTTGGAGATCTAGAAAACAGTCAGGGTGATGGATCTCAAGGACTAGGAATGAGCAGCCCTGGCTAACCTAAAATTTAGCTTTGAAAATATTTATTTTGGGGTAATTTGATTTAAATAGCAAGATTGTCACATTAAAAGAAATAAAATACAATTTAAAGGGTGGCTTTATGAAGTTTTCTAAGTATAACAGACTTTTTTCCAACCTTTACTTTTGTACCACTAAGTGGTAATTCTTCAGTCTCAAACAGAACAAAGACATAAGCCAAAGTGCTCTACTTTAAAAAACTAATGGAAATATTCTGAACAATCCAAAAATATTGACCACAAAATTCTTAATCATACCATAATATATATCTTATTCCACAGTTTGCCGCGATGCCACGATCTCCCAATTAAGACAAGGATATTATTTTTCCCTTCTTAAGAGCCAGCCATGCAAAATTTGACTTTTGATAATTTCTTAAATGTTTGATCTGGACTGTATCATGAAAATGAAATGAAACAGATTTGAACCTTATTTGTTAAATAGTTAATGCCCATAGTATGCTGCATTTCAATTCTTTTAACTGAAACAGATGTCCTCTCAAGCGACGTGTGGCTGCTTTTAGGGATGACAGAAACGTAATCTTATGGTAGCATTATGCAGCATCTTTATAAAACTACAGTTTGCTTCTAGCTTGAGGTGTTATTGTTTGTTATGTGCTGTCTATTATCAGTTTACTCATGCCAGATTTGAATGTTCTTGTCTTACAGCTCATGTCCTGAGATGTGCCACTCTACCTGGTTGGGAACAAATTGAAGAGGCCAAGCTCAAGAAAGCCTTTGTCAGCAAATGTAGGGCAGAACAGGTTCTAAGGCCACTGCTATGATCTACAATATGCGGACTGGTTTCTCTTCCATCTTTTTTCTTATTTTTTTCTGTCTTAATTTGGTTCTCAAATTGGTTCATGGATTTGATAGTCTGTAAGTTTCAGAGAATGTTTTTATCAGGTACTTTTTTACGTGGTTACATAATCTTGTTTTTTTCCTTGTACCTCAGCAGTGCTGTCAGTGTGTTTGTTGTTTAAAATCTGGAAGTATTCATGACCAGCATGTCAACCAGATTGAGTACGCCACGCTTCATGTACTTAATGCATTTAATATTTTAAAAAGTGTCTCATACTGCTACCACAATTCAAATGCTGTACTGATGATGGTGCTGCCCAAATAAAGTGTAAAGCATTTACATTTCTAGCATTGTTTTTACTGTTACTGTATACCCATGGTCTCCCATCCTGGTCCTTGAAGGTCACTGTTCTGGATGTTTTAGCTGTTTTCCTGATCCAACAGATCTGCTGCAGTGGTGAATTTCCTCCTCAAGTTCTGCAGGAGGTGGTTAATCACCTGTTGATTCACATCTGGGGAGCAAAGAAACATCTAAACCATGCAGGATGGTGGCCCTTGAGGACCAGGATTGGCAACCACTGCTATAAAACTAAATTCTCTTTTCTTTCTCAAATATATCTCAAATATCATTCTCATTAACGGCTTTGGTAAGACATTCAAGAGAAATGATTTAGACATGAAAGAGACATCAGACAGACAACGATGAGATCTCTTTTAGGACTCATTCTTCTCAGATTTGTCTCATGAGCGTCTTAGGGTCGTCTCTCCCACTTCTTAATTATTGCTCAAACAGTTGTCTCAACTCAACCTCATTTGTCTCAGTGATGTCTTTTCTCATTCTTGCTTAACTCTTGCTCCTAAGGGACCCTTAGGAGCAAGAGTTCAGAAGCAAATGATCACAGAATGATACGAATATGAGACGCTCAAACTGATCTCAAGAGACGAGATCAAGCAACATTTGAGCAACAGATTTTTCCTATGGGGAGCCACACACTCACACACATACGGACACATTAGAAACCATTAAATAGGGGTGTAATGATTAATTGACTGAATCGATTATTATATTTATATTTCAGTGATCTAACGATCTGTCTGGAGCAAGTTGTTAACCAAATTGAATCAACCTAAAATCGACCCCTGAAAACGAATCATTACCTAAAATGACCCCAAATCTACAGCATATTTCCAAATAAAATGTTAGGATGACTATAGTTGGATGAAAGCTATTACAGAAAAGCTTGAGCATTTTCTTTATAACACAAGTCATCAACAGAATGTCTTCAGATTCACTGACAGGAGCTCCAGCCCTTCCACATTTTACCACCTTCACTAACTCTGACCAATGTTTAATAATAAATGACTGCAAACTATAATTCCCTTTTAGTGAAACATAAAAGTACTTTTTACTTTTTAAAAGAATTAAACGTATTTGTTGCTGTTTTTTAAAAGGACATTGTGTAGCAGGGCTCATCTCATTTACAAGTTGCATACACTTTTGCATACACTCCAAAAACTGAATCTTAAGGAAATAAAATTGGCCTTGTTTTGAAAAAATTAGTTTGATTTTCTGTCGTGCAAGAGAAATAATCTTGTCAAGGAAGTTTTTTAAAAACAAAAAGTCTTAGTTTTAGCTAACATGACTAAGTCACTGGAGGTTTTTTTCTTAAAATAAGAATTCTTGGTAAGACCATTTTTCTTACCCCATTTGCAGTTACAAAGCTAACTCAGAGGACTGACTTAAGGGAGAGGCCCTATATCATGCAAAATCGACTTTTTTGATTTTTTTAAAGTGGATTGTGATGTTCATTCCTCACTAAATCAACCCTAAAGGTGTATTTTGATCCGTTCTCGTCTTTCTAAGTCTAAAAACCTTCGCTCCGAGCACCAGCCCCTCCCAATCCACAAAAATGAGTGGCTCCTCACACTGTGACGTAAGTGAAGGACTGCCCCTTTCAGGAAGAGTCTACGCTGCAGCACCGGCCCCAGGCTAACACACACACCCACTTTCTCCATGGAGCTACTGGTGATCAGCAAAAGCGTGTTCATTTTTATGGGCAAAACGCAGACATGCTGCAGAGGCTGGATCCAGGGGCCTGTTTCAGAAAGGAGGTTAATTGTAAACTCTGAGTGCGTTAACCCTGAAATCAGGGAAAACCTGGGTTTTCCGTTTCAGAATGGGAGGTTTGTTAAACCAGAGTAAACAGTAAGTCAAACCCGTTTCTGAAAGAGAGGTAACTTATACTCGAAGTCACTGTCCATGGTTACTTATGCTGTGAACCTAACCTGGTCGGGAGCAGGTTTTATTCTCTAAACTCAAGGTTTCTGCCGGTCCCCTCCCCTTTTTAAAGACGAAGCGGTATTTTTCGCTTTAACCTTCATTGCCCAAATTTCCGTCACACAGAGACAGTCTAAGTGACAAGAATAGCTTGTCCTTTTCTGGAGGACCCAATAGACGAGGAGGCTGCATTAATTCATAGAGAATTACATTTACGTCGTGCGAGGATTTTGAGACCTAGACTCGATTTTTTGTCATTTTCCCATACGTTTTTGTTTGAGCGTTACCGTTTTTCGTTGCAGTCAATTACAAATATACAATGAAAACAACATTAGATATGTATTGCTATGTAGATGTTTCATATGTCAAATATTGTCAACAAAGCCTACATCCATGACATGCTCAGATTTGACCTGATTGAATCATGTTTTTATACTTCATTTTTGGCTGCTGCCATGTTCTTTTAATTCCTGCAGGATTGCATCTACATGAAAATGAAATCAGGACATTGAATTAGATTAATGTAACAATTACTCTTTGGAAACACAATTTTCTAGTACTGCTTACTTTCTTAATCCCATATAAACCTACACCACTTGATCAATACAAGGGAAAACAAAAGTTCACTTTTAAAAACACAATTGCATGTATTAATATTAAACTGACCAACGTTTGCAAGAGGGGAAGGTTAACAAAAAAGTCCTCTAAACATTACCGACGTTAAATGCATTTCCCCCCAGATTGGTTCTGTACACTATGCAGCATTTCATGCATTTACACCAGGAATGACACTTCAAAAGTACACCTAAATATCGCCATTTTTTATTTCACACCTTACGCTATTTAAAAAGTTATTACAGCCAATATTTTATAACAATGATTTAAATGCAAACTTAGGCATTAACTTGAGCAGCTATGTTTTCCCACGCTAACTGTCTCTGTTTTGCAGATGCAGCGGTGTTGCTTTTCTTCTGGAATATGTGCTCATATTCACTGTAACTCTGCAGCAGCACGTCAAGTTCAGCTGGCGAAAAATATGCAGACCTCTTTTTTTCCACGGTTGCCATGGTGACTCGTGATATCTGCGCTCCATTGATCATGGCTTTTTATAGTCGCGGTGCGCACGCTTACCTCTGAATCAGTCCACTCAGAGTTGATTGACCTAACTCCGATCAGCTTCTCTGAAACAGAAAACTCAGAGTTGTTAATCTCTCGATTGACCAACTCAGAGTTCAAGTTTAACTTCAGAGTTGGTTGAACCTCCTTTCTGAAACAGGCCCCAGGTTGACATGAAATGGGCGGCACCCACAAGGATCGAAAACGACTTATATTTCATTTAATAAAATAATTCTTTACTGTGTCAAAGGTGATATATTAATATTTATAGATATAGTTAACTCTGAAAGGCTTAAAAAAAACATAAAATATGCCTTTTAAAAAGTTTAGCACCACACCAAAACATTACATTTGCCTGTAGTCATTCCAGTTATACTTTATAAAAATCTGAAAACATAAAACAGGAGCCATTATTTTAAAAAAATAACAGTAACTAAAGAACCAACCACATTTTGAATAAAACAGCTTTTATCAATCATCCTGTGTTGAATGTGATTTCTGGTTTACTGTTTCCCATGTGTTTGTGTTTGGATAATGTCTCTGTTTTAAAGGATGACTCACTACATCAGTGACTAATGTTTATCTGGTTCCTATCTTGGTGTAACTCATATCTGGACCCAGTTTTCACGCATTCACTATACATAGAAGTATGTTACCCTGACAATGTAAAGCATGTCCTGTCTAATGATTTCTGGGCTGCCATCATTATGAGCAGTGGGAAACATCTATCTGGGGTGAGACACTGATAGCTGTTGTTTTGTGCTTTAACAGCAGATAAAAAGACAAATCCTGATATATTCAGGTCACAAACAAACCATCAAGTGTTTGAAAACAAACAGTCCTGACACCAGAATCCATCTCTGTCCGTTGGGTCATAGAGACTCCTGCTCGGGTCAAAGGTCATACTGCTTTTAACAGGAGAAAACCACCTCAGCACTGTATGCTAAAACCAAGACTCTCACAGCAATGGGAGACTTCCTTCACACACCACTGACAGCTCTACTTCAGTCTCACTATGATGGTAAAAGACAGACTGCTTTACAGCTCTCGGTTTAGGTGAAATCAACAAATCAATATTAACCTTGTCAGAAAATCAGGCTTGGTGACAAACTTCAACATTTCATAAATTGGCCAGAATATGACAAAAACCACAGGAGCAGCAACAAAAAAAAGGGGTGACAAGGCAGAACAGAACAGATGACCTGACAGGGATGAACTGACAAGCAGACACCTATAGAGGCTGAGGTCAACAAACTAAAATGAAGACAGCTGTGGATGATTATGAACGTGAAACTGGTGTAACTGACAAGGGGCGAATCAGAAGATAACCAAAAATCATCTTAATCGTTTTCCACAGACACAGAAAGCAGGTAAAGCTGTAGTTACAGGCTGTCAGCAGGTGAAAAATGGGCAAATCTGTACGAGGCAAGCAGTGGATCACTCAGAGTGCCAGTAGAGTAAAAATGTTCATGCACATTTTTTTACGGGCATGCCGTGGGCGACAGGGTTGAGGTAGGTTAGATGAAGGCATGAAGTATAAAGACAGAGCTGCAGCTGCGTCAGTTGCTGTGCTGGACCCATCAGTGGTCAATCAGTAGGGTGCTGGTGGGATGGAGAGGGCGGAGTCGACCTGTATGTGTTTTTTTATGTGAATGTTTTGCCCTGCTGAGTAGAAACGCTGGCTACTCCATTACACTCGTGCCGTACTCGTCCCGACGCAGAAACCTTATGAGGAGCTGTTTGAAAGCCGCCCGACTACAGAGCTTCCTTGTGGCCATTACCATTTATATTGTTCCCATTCTGAACTGTAAGTCAAATTAAAAGATTAAACTTTGTAATTGACGGGTTTATTTGGTCCTATTTTGAGTTTTATTTTGAGTTTGACCTTAAATTGTATTTTTCTTTTTCTTTTCTTGGTGAAACTGAATTGTTTGTTGGGAAACAATGACCAAGAAAGAGTTTAAAGTTCAGAGAAAATTAACTTAAGGTTAAATAGAATGTGATAATAGAGAACTAAACCTTTATTTCTGATATAACTAAGTTACTTCAGGAACTAACCTTGAACTTAAATGTGTTTAGGCTACTAGAACATAAAAGAAATGAATTAAGATTGGATGTCATTTGGTTTAAAGTGGACGTCCATTACTTCGTTTTGTACGTATTTTCAATAATAAGCCGGAAAATCTAAAACTATTGTGTTATTTGATTTTATACACCCATCTTCAAATTCATTCATCTTCTAATCCATTTGTTCCCTTCGGGGTCACGGGGCTGCTGGAGCCTATCCCAGCCACTTGTGGGCGAAGGAAGGGGACATCCTGTACAGGACGCCAGTCTGATGCAAGGCCACAATCACACACACATGCACACTCACATTCACACCTCTTTAGATTAACCAATGAACCTATGAAGCATGTTTTTGGAAGGTGGGAGGAAGCCGGGGTCCCTGGAAAAAACCCACGCATGCATGGGGAGAACATGTAAATTCCACACAGAAAGGTCCACCATTGATGTTCTGGTTCAGGTCCCCCAGCCAGAATTTGAACCAGAAACCTTCTTGATGTGACTTCTGGCTGCGCCACTGTGCAGCCGCGTCTTCAATTGTTTAAGTCAAATGGTTTTTGTTTTTTTGACTTTATAAAATTTATATAATCAAAAATCAACTTTTTGTGCTTTTAAGTTTTGTAAAATGTTATTTCCAGACAAAAACAACTCCAAAGCAGTATTTTTGTTATTCACCTATTGTATTTTTCCACAAACCATGTGGACTACAGAATCCATTTCTAATTGTTTTCTGTTACAGTGATGTCATTAGGTTCTTACAGGTTAAAGGGTCTGTTTTCATGAATTAACTTTTTCTCTATTAAACGTATTCACCAGGGCAGCTAAAGCGTAGTTAATATGTTGCCAGAGCTACATTTGTCTAGGCAGCTGAAGTGTTGCATTGTGGGATCTGTAGTTAATATGTTACAAGAGCTACATTTCTCTAGGCAGCTGAAGTGCTGCATTATGGGATCTGTAGTTGATATTTTGTCAGCGCTACATTTTTTCAGGCAGCTGAAGTGCTGCATTAGGGGATCTGTAGTTGATGTTTTGTCAGCGCTACATTTTGTCAGGCAACTGAAGCACTGTATTATGTGATATGTAGTTAATATGCTACCAGAGCTACATTTCTCTCGGCAGCTGAAGTACTGCATTATGGGATCTGTAGTTATATGTTACCAGAGCTACATTTCTCTAGGCAGCTGAAGTGCTGCATTATG
>JAUDJI010001240.1:0-11157 GCA_037389245.1 Oryzias sinensis | reverse complement strand
CAGACATACCTTTGGTTTGTCTGAAGATTAATAACCCCTCTTGTTAAAGTAAAATCTGTCCAACACAAGAGGCCCTCAGCTCTCATCTGTCTGCCCAGGTGTTGGACAGGACAAGAAAAAATAAAATAAAAAAAGAAATGACACTCATACACTTTCTAGGACAACTGTGTTGGGTTTGCATATTTTCCACTGTCTACATTGTCACAAGTAGACCGGTTCCAGGCACATGCTGTGTCTGTGCAGGCCAAGCCTATGAACCCTCTTGCTGAAGCATCTTTAATTTTGTACAGGAGCCCTGCTGTATGACTACAACACTTTCCTCGCCTGGCCATGCAGTCACACGCTACTTCCAGAACTTTGCCATCTTTTCTCTGTATGGTTACTGACACATTATGGTACGAGTTCACTGCCTGTGAAAACCTCACAACGCCTTTTAATGTGATGGTGTCATCTGCAATGGAGTGTAGTATTTGGCCAATCCACCCGGAGCTCATGTAATTCTGCCCTTGAATCAGTGCCCTGTAGTTTCGTTCTGAAGCTCATCACATGCCAGGCGATTAATAAAATAATCCTGGATACCTGTAAAAACATTTATTTTACTACAACTCTACAACTGGATGTCATCAATTAATACACGCCTTAAAACATTATCTTGTCATTAAATTACCTGCATCAGTCAATTTTGGCCACTGCCTGACGTCATCTACCCAATCTTCCCTTTCCTTTGCCATTGTTTATCTACCTGTCACCTGTAATATTCGCGTGAGAGATGCTTTCATTGAAAATCCAATAAAGGGCAGCGGTAAGTCCCAGTCCACAGCCACGCAGTAATGGCGATAGCCAATATGGCGGCGCCCGTAGATTTCGCGGCGGGTTTGTGTATAACGCGGTTTACTTTTCACGGTTTCGCTACTTCACGGATTTGCATCGTGCATTGTGTTCTGCATTCTGATTGGCTAAAAAGTCACTCCACTTCTCTACCTGTGCGTCAATAACGTATTAGTTTAATATGTACACATAGGTAAAACAGCTTGCCAAATTTACAACAGATACGTGCAAATCATCTTGCAATTTTGACTTTCTCTATAACCCATGGAAAAAAGAGCGACAACAACACCTGTCAATCACTGTGTTCTTCTCCGAACAAACACAGCTGCACCGCGGGCTTCAAAGGGAGAAAACACTGCAGAGCAGAGTCAGGATGCAGCGGCTCAAGAGCAGTGAAATACACCTGAGTCACTATTTGTCTGACCGTACTTTGTATTTTTTTAAAAATCATTTTAAATTTTCTCCCGTTTAATCCAATTGCTCTTGGGTCACGGTGGGCGGGGCTAATCTCCGCGATTTGAAGCCTTCTGTTCACATTGATGATTAAAGTTATTATTTGACAGAACAGTACAGAAAATATTTGTTGAAAAATCTTTTCTAAAGTACTTTTATTTGTGAAACAAATGCTTGAGCCTGTAAAACTGTTTGTTCTTTCTTTTCAATGTATAATAGAGAATTTAATTGTATAATAATTGTTAAAAAAAAAAAAAAGGTTTGTGCTTCACGGATTTTGCCTATCTCGGGTTCTTTTTGGAACGTAACCCCCCAAAAAACAAGGGTTTACTGTAATCTGTTTTGGCTTTTATTAATTTTGAGTTTTAACGCCCAGTTTTCCAGCTTTTGGTTTCAAATTGTCGCCTTTTTGTAAGCGCTTTGAGCACCAAGAAAAAGCTCAGATAAAACTGATCATTATTATTATTATTATTTCAGTTTTCAAAACTATTGGCTGCACTTTGGCACCATAGGCTGATTGGATAGAATCTAGACTAATCAACATGAACCCTCTGGTCTGTGAATGGCTGTTTGGAGGCACAAAGGCTATGCTCAGAGAAGAGAACGCGACATTTAGAGACAAAGAAAGATTGAAAATAACGCATCTGAAAACATCTGTGTCACAAACACAAAACTTTTTTTTAAAAGCAAAGAGAAAGATTTTAAAAGCAATCATTTAAATAACTCTCTTTTTTTCTGACCAATAGAATGACAGAGTAACAGCTGTTTATTTTTCCTATAGAATTCAGTAGAAGTTTGGTTTCTTGGAGCCAGCTGGTGCTTCCTGTTTGGAACGCCAGGGGGGAGGGGTCACTGTCTCCAGTTCATAGACAGACGAACGCAGTGTCCAAATTCCTTACCTACAGACTATATAGTCTGTTCACCATTTTGTAGTGCTGTCTAAATATACACTTCCCAAATCCAGTGCCCTAGAAATTACCCAGAAGTCTCTGCAAAAAAGCCAGTGTGCACCGATGCTCGCTAGATCGGTAAATATAGACCACTATGCATTGTGTTTGAACAAGTTTTGTAAAGAAAATGTATGTAAATGTATTTTTTCATTAAACTATCAACGTTTTTATCTTAAGAAAACAGTTGACTCAAATGGTTGTCGCAAAACGCTCATGTCAATTAGATTTTAACTTAGTGAAACCAATGATGTCACATTGCTTTTAAAATTCAGGGCACTATATAGTCCCGTGCTGTAACGTTTTATAGTAGTTAGGGAGTAGGGTAGGTATTCACAAACAGCTAATGGGTAAGGCATTTTCTGTGGGTGACGTTACACCCACCAGTTCAGGTCTTTTTATTGTCACTAGCCGCAGTTAGATGGGCAAAATATCTTGTATCGGGTCAATGGTTTAAGATCAGAAACTCGTGCGTTTACTTTGTCTGTTCTTCTACTACAAGCAGAAACTCTCTTTTGATGATGCAGCCGTATTACTTTTTTGATGGCCGTATAATCTTCATACGCCGTCATTAAAATCTCAGACTCCGTCTCACTAAAGTATAGCGCTTTCTTTTTTTCTTCACGTGTTTCCATGGTGACTCCGGGAATCGGCGATCCATTGAGAATGTCTTTATGTACTTGACGTGCACGCCCATTAACCCAGGGTTACCAAGTCGAGTGTATTTACGCTTGCGACGCATATATATTAGGGTTGGGCGATGTCCCTTAAATTGGCCGTTGACGATGTTTGCTGTCAACCATCGGGATGGACGACGATATCGTCGTGGGGGGGGGCTATTTTTAAATTTTTCGTTCTTATATAATTGCTATTCGTTATTTTACGTTATTACTTTATTTTTTTATTTCCCAACTAATGACTCATCCGCGATGATCCGGTATAAACTGAGGGAAGTGACTTTAACAAAAAAGTAACAAAGAAAATAGAAAAGAAGTAGTCCGCTCCCGCACTTAATCAGTCAAATGGACCGGCGGAGCGCGGACTTATAGTTTTGTGTTTGAGGGGAATGGGGGGGGTGCTTTTTTACATGAGCGGTATGTGTGGGAGATTTAAGACTGCGATCCGTCCCGCAGCTCTAGGGGAAAGAGCTACCAAACTCAGAACCGGGTCTAAAAGTGTGTCTGAGCACAGCTCGGATCGTCAGCACACACAGCGGTTTGAGCTTCAAAGCAGAAATGTCGCTCAGTCCTTAGAAACCGTTCAAACAATCACGTGGATTTGTGTTTCCAGTCGTGTCCCGACTAAATAAAGGCTGATGTTATTCCCACATGTTTACTTGCAGCCAGGATGCAGCGCCACCCAAAGCTAATGTTGTTAGCCCGTGTTAGCACACTGCTAATCCTGGCTTCTTTCCGGCTCCGTTCAGAAAAAGCACTGACCACACGGATTAAAATTCAAATGATGAGCGAACAGGGGGGTATTCCAGAAAGCAGGGGCCTCATTTATAAACGTTGCGTACGCACAAAAGAAGGCGTACGCCACTCTCTACGCAATAGTTGAGATTTATGAAAAGCAAACTTGACGGGAAAATGTGCGGTCCTCCACGCAAGCTCTGACCCAGGCGTACGCACAAAAACGGGTGAAATGAGAAACGGCGACACCGTCGGCAGATGGAAGAAACATGTGAAAGTGACAGTGTGCGCCAAATCCTGCTGTCATGTGCTGTGCTACACAATGTGGCACAGCTTAAAAAAGTGCCTCTACCCCCTGGCGCCGATTGCTGTGTTGGCCCCGACCCTGAACCCCATCCCCACGCATTTGAGCCAAATGCTGCTGCTGTGCGCCAGCGTTTGGAAGTGATGCGTCGCTTGTAAAGAACAACAAAAGGTTTGGAAAATATTATTTATTTAAGAATTCCCTCATCGTGCAGTTTATTTCAGTCAGGGCGGTCTTGATTTCGTCCAACTCCTTGGCCACCTCTCTGATTGAACTACTGACTTCCCTCTGCATTTCAAGGACTGCATCGGTGAGGACACGTCCACTGCTGGAGGGTTGAGAGCCGCGTGCCGTGGAGACGCTGGGGCCAGACGGCTGCTCAGCTGCAGCATCGTAACCACTGGCCCCGCTGGAACACCCAGCAACTAAAATAAAATTGTTCTATATTAATAATCTGTAATTGTGTAGCCTGCATACATGTGACTTGACTGCATTCATTTTAATTATTTCTCTTACCTGTGTCACCCGGTGCGTCACCACAGTCACCGAGTGACGGAGGGGGAGGGGGACGCCGATGAGGGGGACTCAATAGGGATTCCCCAATAATAGCCGCCAGTCTCTCATCAAGAGGGGGCAGCTCCAGTGTTCCCTGTCCCCCACCCGTGGCAGACACACTCTGCCGCTGCAGCGCTAGACGTTTTTTTGCCTCGACTTTGATGTCCGATCATTTCTTTCATTTCTTTTTTATTTCGGCCACGGTCCGAAGTTGTGAGGCTACAGCATTTACGGCGTCTGCCACCGTTTGCCGCTCACGTGCCTTTTTGGCATTAGTAATGCCCACACTGAGCCTTCCAAACAACATTTTCTCCTCTTTTCCACCTCGCCAACGATAACTTCTACTTCACATTGAGTGAAGTTACGTTTTTTTGATTTCCTCTCTGTGTTTGCCATGGTTTAGCAAGCCATGAATATTAATTTGTGGGCGTTTCACGGACTATTTATGGGCAACTATGGGCGTGTCATGTAGCCGCAAATGCTGCGCAGCATTTAGAATTAGTTGTGATTTATAAAGGGAAAGATGCGTAGGATGTGCGTGCGCACGGTTTTATAAATCCGAATATTTCTGTGCGTACGCACGTCCTATGTTTCATCCGTACGCCACTTCTGACGCAAATCCTACGCAAAGTTTTATAAATGAGGCCCCAGGTTATGCTAGCTCCGACGATAAGTTTGAGGCTAAGGAAGTGGATAACCTCAGCTTTCGGTTCCAGAAATGGAGGTATGTTTCAGGGTAGGTCAAGTTACCATGGCAACTCATGCTCTGAACATAACCTGGTCCGGAGCAGGTTTAGTTGAAGCTTAGTTTGTTTACAGAGAGGTGAAGCAGCATGGTGTGTCCATTTGAAGATGATTTAGTGGATGAAGAAGCTCAGATAATACTTTTTCCACCATGAGAGGGTGATAAGACCACGTATGGATGTTGGAAAGAGAAACTTTTTACTTTGATCCAACTTAATTATTTGCTTCAGTTAAGATAAATCATTTTTTTGTTAGGTCACCTTAAAAATAACACGTAGTTTTCAGACAATTATTTTCCTTTCGTTCAAATTAATTTAATTGAGTAGGTGTAACTTTGATGATGCTGTTAGATCGGCACCGCAAGGGATTCTGGGATATCATTCCCTTTGCCTGTCTGGACGCATTTGGGTTTAAGTGTGGTTTTTTTTTAAAATGTGTTTAGTTGTTTAGCTGTTTTACTATGTTTCACCGTGTTTTGCCGAGCTATTTTGTCCTACTATGCTTACGTCTCTGCACCATGAGTGAGAGTAAAGTTCAGGATGATGAGTTTATATAGCACCCCTACCACCTAAATCTGTTATGACAGTGACAGAAAATTCTTTAATGAGTTTTTGCACTCCGTCCATTTTTTTCCGTTCTTTTTATTGTTATAAAAATGAGTATATCTGCCGGGTCAAACTTAGACATATGAAAGTTCAAGAAATATAAGTAATTAAGATGGAAAAAAGATTAATGGTGACATTTAGTTAGATAAATACGTAAAATTTAGTTTTATAAACAATTATTGAGTTTGAATAAATTTAACTAAATTATTTAAATTATTTTTCAGCCGTGTTACTTTTTTGATGGACTTATAATTTTTATCCGCCATCATTAAAATCTCAGACTCCGTCTCACTTCCGTCTCAAGTGTCGCACTTTCTTCTTTTTTCCTCCACGCGTTTCCATGGTGACTCCAGAAATCGGCGATCTATTGAGAATGTCTTTATGTACCGTGCATTAACCCAGGGTTACCAAGTCGAGCGTAATTACGCTAATTCATATCCGGTCTTTTGGAACCGACATATCCAGAGTAAGCAAGTTCAGGCGGATTTCAGCCAGAGTTCAGGGTTAAAGTCAGGCTAGTTTAAACATGCTTCCTGGAATACCCCCCAGGTGTTTCATAATAACCGTAACATTATTAAAAGCACGTTTAGAAGATCGTCTCGTATATTACCGAGCTGACATGTCAATGTATATAGCCGCTCGGCGCTGTTTAAGATTGTTTTGTATTGAATTGTTACATTCAATAAAGTTTGGGAAAAAAATAGCCGCTCGGCGGAAGTTATAACCTCTTCCGGTTTGTCAAACCCTTCTGCGCATGTGCGAATGATTTATTCCGATCGAAAGTGTGACCATAGTGAACGTTTGTTATATTCTGAAAACATTTTTCTGGGCCCACGTACACGGTTGGATTCTAATCCGACCATTGATCCAATCAAGATATTTTGCACATGTAAACGCGGCTTATGGTGTCAATAGGGTTGGGCGATATGGCCTAAAAATAAAATCTCCGATTTTACTTTTTTTTAATTCGATTTCCGATTTTTCCCCGATCCCCCCCCACCCCCCCCACTTAAGGAAAGCAATAGGTACAAACGGCAGACAACTTAAAGCAAATGTTGCTTTTATTTAATCAAACCCAAGACAAATGTAAACCCCATTTCTGGGATGAATAATAAATGAATGAACACACTCTTGTAATCAAAGTTAAGTATAAGACTTTTCTTCTTCTTACTCCCTTTTTGGACTTGTGTTTAAATAAGTTTGTCTTCTTTTATATAACTTTTGTTTTGTTTTTGTCTAATTTTGTTATTCTACTCTTGTTTTCACTTATCCAAAATAAAAAGGTTACTTCCTTACTTAAAGTCCCAGCTGTGTTTTGAGTCCCACTTTATAGTCTAGACTAAAAGGAGACAAACATTCACTTGAGAGTAGCACCATTTTCTAAAAGATTAACAATACAGCTCATATCTGGGCTCTAAGGTTTTAATTAAATTAAGAAACCCCGTCTTCTCCACGGAGAAGAAAATGAAGCAGCAGGAGTCGCAGTCAACCCCCCCCCCCCCCCCCGCCTCTTCCGAAAACAAAATCCTATGGCGGCAGCGTCGCAAATGAATATATCGGTACAAGTAATAATTACAATGCAGTATTCTTTATTAACATATAACAGTAACAACTAATGAACTAACTATACATGCGACATAATATATGCGACAGAATGAGTATGTGTTTGTGTCAGGGCGCGTGCATGTTTAAGAGGACTGAGCGCGTGGCTAACTTCTACTACCCCCTCCTTACACGCTTTAGGCAGCGTGTAGGGGGGAGTCTCTTCCTTCACGTCTGTGGCAGTAAACCCAGACCAGTTCCAAACAATAATTATTCCTTTCTTGGGAACAAACTTCCCACTGTCACCGGTAGCCATGCTGTCGCTAGCTGCTTCGTGTGTCGATTGTCGCGTGCCAAACCGCGGTGTGAAACTAATGCTACGGAAGCTCTGGGGAGCCAAAAATGCGCCACATAAAATTTGATTTAGTTACTTTTGAAATCGCCCGTAAAAAAATAGAATTGATTCATTTAATCGATTTATCGCCCAACATCCATATGTGGTCTTATCATCCTCTCACGGTGGAAAAAGTATTATCTGAGCTTCTTCATCCACTAAATCATCTTCAAATGGACACGCCATGCTGCTTCACCTCTCTGTAAACAAACTAAGCTTCAACTAAACCTGCTCCGGACCAGGTTATGTTCAGAGCATGAGTTGCCATGGCAACTTGACATACCCTGAAACATACCTCCTTTTCTGGAACCGAAAGCTGAGGTTATCCACTTCCTTAGCCTCAGACTTACCATGGAAGCTAGCATAACCTGATTTCTGGAATTCCAGAGTTCAGGGTTAAAGTCAGGGTAGTTTAAACATGCTTCCTGGAATACCCCCCTGGAAGATGAAGGTGGAGGTAAACATACCTATGTGGTGGAGCTGAAGCTGTGGTTTCCTGACATCCAGCAGACGCTGACAGCAGAGCTGCTGCTCGTACTGGACGATGGTTCCTTCAAAGTGTCTGAAGATTTCTTCAGCAGCAGCCGCTAGTCGCTGGCTGATAAACTCTCTCAGAGACTGAAGGGAAGACATCCTTGCTGCAGATGCTCCAACATTCAGCTCAGACTCGCGCAAACACACCGCCGTTCTTCACTGCTGGCTGCATCATCTGTTACTCTCGCGATCACAAACTACGTTGTCTTTGCATTCAACTCTTCTTGTGGTGTCGTTTTATGGCGGATGACGCTCAATTCAACTCTTCTCTCCTCATTTACGACACTTTTGAGAATGTTTTCTGTCCAAAACCCTTAAAAAAGGCCTCGCACAACAACTCTGTCCCCTGAACACAAACACAGCCAGCGCCGCGTGCTGTTCTTCTGTGGTTTATTGGCGTTTGGTGAACAGCGTCAGGATGCAATAGCGCCACCTCATGGTCTGGAGTAAAGCTGTTTCATGCCGCTCTGCTAACTCGACACACGTCAGTCGCATTCTTCCCTAGTCAGTCTCTCTCACAAATTCAATCCAATGTCTATGACTTAACTAGTTCCTTATAATATTTTACTCTGCCAAAATAAATATGTTTTTTAACTCAGCTAAAACCCTTTAAAATTGCAAAACAAAAATAAGAAACAGAAAGCTAAAAAAAGAATCATTTTTTTGTAAGTTAAAGCATAAACTGTGATAAACAGCAACAATTGAACTTTGAAAAAACATCCCTCCGTCTTCCGTCTTTTTCTGCTCATCTGGGACAGGGTTGCAGAAGCAGCAGGCTAACCAAAAAGACGTCCAGACTTCCCTCTCCCCGGCCGCTTCCTCCAGGTCCTCTGGGGGGACCCCAAGATGTTCTCAGGGCAGCTGACAGATGTAGGTTGTGTCCAAATTCCTTTACTACTTACTAGAAAGTGCACGTTTTAGTGCGTTCACCATTTTGTAGTGCTGTCTGAATCTACAATTCCAAAATCCAGTGTCCTAGAAACAAACACTCCCACTTTCAAGCTAACATCCACAGGCCTAACCAGAGATGTCAAAACTTCCTAAGATCTTTGGAGAAGATCTTGTAGGAAAATCTTGCAGGAAGGTCTTGTAGCTGAAGAAAAACACCCTAATGTGGCCAAAGGATTCCCCTCATCACCTGCAGGACTGCTTCCACAACACAGACAGCAATATGATTGATCGCCGGGATCCACATGAACATACAGATATTGTGCTAGCTTCTGCGCATAAACTGTCAATGTGAACAAGCGGAGCCGTGTCTATCCAAAGACAAAGTCCAGCAGCTGAGCAGACAGATAGAAGCTGAAGGCCTCTTGCATTGGACATATTTTACTGTTACAACAGGGGTTTATGGATCTTCTGACACACAAGGTGTATATTTGTATAAACCCCTTTTGTAATTTAGACCAAACTTATTTTTAAGTTAATGACATTTGTATCCTTTTTCTTTTGTTTGTTGGACCAGACAGAAAAGAAGAAGATGAAAGAAGGGAGGGATGTTGGAGACAGGGGGTAAGGGGACAGAAGAAAGGGGGAAAAGGGAGTTAAGGAAGTCAGGAGGATAATTACAGAGGTGGTGGTGATGGGTAATCGTAAAGTAACAAGATGCTGGAGGATTATCATCACTACTGCCTTGTGCAAATGTTAGTGAAAAAGGGTAAGGCCTGTCCACACGCATACTCAATGTTGCAAACATACCTGTTGGCTCCAGAAATCTTCACATACAAGCATGTGAACATGGACTCAACACAACTACAGTTCACACACACATGTGGGTGTTGTGTTTTAACTTGTTCCAGGATTTTTAGCTTTTTACTGTTTTAATATCCCCTTGGAATTTTATGATTTTATTCACTCGGTGGCCATCCACATTTTTGTTGTCAGAAATAAATTGTCCCCACGTCAAGCGGTGGCGATAGCCAGAGCCCTCCGACACCGGAGGGAGACCCACACAATGCTCCTGGCAACCACCCTCCCACCCCACCAGCACCCAAGGGACCTGGTTCCCCCCACCAGGGATGGGGTAGGGGACAGATAATCAAAGGTCCCACCTTCCTTGTGTGAGGTATGTGTTGTTTGCTTGGGTGTGTGTGTTGGATTATATATTGTTGAGGCGTAAGGGGTTTGTGTAATGAAGGGTGCAGTTAAAATTGTTGGGTAGGGGACTGGGAGGACATCGCCCGATTGCTCAAAGTTACGTCCAAATACCCTCCCACCAAGAGGCCCTAAATGTCTAAGGTGCAATTAAAACCGAGAGGTGAGGGGCAACCATGGGAGCGGGGCCACTGCCAAGTAGCTCCCACCCGAAGAGCAATGCAGGCTGACCCCTCCTTGCCCTAATAAGTGGGTGAAAGAGGAAAGAGGGTAGGTGAGTTATCTGATGTTTGGCGGGAGCCAAATTCTTCCCCTACCCCTACATTTAGCCCTCCAAGCAGAGAGACACTGTAAAATAGTGTCTTCAAATATGGACGTCACTCCCGCTCGATGATGTCATCAGTAGTCTCCGGTCATCTACATTAGCGAGTAGTTGCCAGCATTTGGAAAATACATAAAAACATTGGTTTTATAACTTTAAGAAGTCATGCTAAAACAAAAACCCATTACTTATGAGTTTTCGTGAACTTCTGTGATTCAGTGCGCCCCCACAGAAGAAGAAACGCATTTCTCGTCCGTGGCACAAACGCGACAGGGAGCTCCCTGCCGGCAGAGGGATAACCAGCGCCAAGCCGCTAAGGCTCCTCAAAAAAACTAGTTTGGACACCACTACAGCTCCAAATACCCCTAGAATTGGTGCAATAGGGAAGAGCCAGAGGGGTAGGGCAAGGTTTGGCCTTTAAAT
>JAUDJI010001239.1:0-11158 GCA_037389245.1 Oryzias sinensis | reverse complement strand
AAAAGTTTATAACTAAGAAAAGGCCATCATGATGATTCTGCACTGGAGCAGAAAGACAGAATTCTCATTGTGATTGAACTCCACCCCAAAAAAATATAGAGATAAAAATATAAAGATAAAAATCACTAAATAATAACCAAAACAAGATTATTCATGCAATAGCCTGAAATTAGTTAATTAGTAAAGAGTGTTTGCATTAAAGGATCAACATTCTCACCTATTTGTGATGACCTCAAAGTTAAGCTATATCTTCTATCACACTTGGTGTATGCTTTAAATAGTGAGACACTTTTATAAAACCCTATCTTCAGGCTCTGTTGAATTCCTTTTGGGGTCAAGGGGCTGCTGGATCCAACACCTTTTTTGGATAGTGGGAGGAAGCTGGACTTGCAGGGAAAACCCATGCATGCACAAGGAGAACGTGCAAACTCCACACAGAAGGGTAAAAGCTGGGATTCAAACCACGGCCTTCTCGGTGCAGCCCCTTTATAAACTCAGAACCCTGAAAAAGGATTAAAACAGATTTATTAAAGACTTTGATGTAGGAAGTGTCAATGGACTTCCAGTGACGGGAAACGCTCAACAGGCTTTTCTGGAATGACAGGAGAAGCCGGTTAGTTACAGACACGTAGACTTTGATGCAGGAAGTGTCAATGGACTTCCAGTGACGGGAAACGCTCAACAGGCTGCTCTGGAATGACAGGAGAAGCCGGTTAATTACAGACACAGGCACAGTGTTTGAGATTATTGTGAAGGAAAATGGAGAAAAAAATCTACTGATGGAAGGTGGTCATATTGTGGCCAGGAAGGGTGTAGAGTGAAGGGCTGGATGAAGAAAAGACAAACCTGATAATCCAAAACCCTCATCCATGGTCCAAATCCAAAGTCATCAAATCAGAGTCGGTGTCACCGGTTCAGGCAGACTAATCAAAGCTGGCAAGTCATTGGAGGGCCATCAGCAGGTACAATTATATTAATTAAGGGGATAGAATTAAACATATTGAGAGTGGTAAAACAGGATGTTTGTCAAAACAAAAGCCAAAACAGGAAGTAGTGCTGAAACCATTCTTTTGCAATAATAGTTTACTTAGTCTATACTAAAAGTGAGGCAGTATACCTAAAGTTTCATTTTTGTATATCATTATATGGTAACCTTAGTGTAGTCGCCATTATCATGCTTGTATATAATTCCCTTTTTTGGTCACGTGATTAGTTAAGACGTCATTTAGGCGCACCTGTCACCTGTGTTAGTTTGGTTTGTTGGTTTGATACAGAGAGGGTGCACAGGGCCCAGTATTTTTTGTTGACCGCTTTTAAGCTTGATTATGTACAATACTTTTCAAATGGATAGTACCACATGTGTCATCTGAGGCAATAATGAAGTGGAATAAATCACGATACACAAGAAAAGTGGATTTCATGGTCATTCTGTGGAGCGCGTCGCAAACAGGACCTGCCTTAGCCTCTCTAGCAGCTCATAAGCCCGCAGCCGCTACAACTTTGTCAACAAAAAATAAAAGGACACTCCACACAGCGCAAGAATTACGGACGCCACAAAGACAGCTCGACAACCGCGGGGTGGATTGCAATCAAAGCGCCTCTGTCAGTGTAATCCAAGCGGAGGTAAGCACCCGGAAGCGACGGGCGCTCGGTCAGGAATCAAGTTTAGTGAAACTCTGAACCGCTATCTGGTGAAAACGAAAAATCAAACGGTGTATGTTTAACTAAGTCAAGATTGTATGGCAATCCCCGCACGAATGCTGCGCTGAGCAAGTCATTGCAGGAACTGTAAAGCTGCACAAACAACAGAGTCGAATGAATGAAAGTATTGCGCAACACCACGCAAGTGACGAAGGGAGAATGAGTGAACCAGAGAATGAGTGCTCTGCGATGGAAACGAATGAAAAAAGACAAATTAAGCTGACTGTGAAAGCTCTCAGTAATAAAATTGAAAGGCTTCAAAAGGAACGCAAATTTGCTGTGAATAAAATAAAAGGCCTTATTCCAGAAATAAAGAAACTTATGACAAACGAAAAGAATGCTGAACATGTTCAGTCTCTCATGGTGGACTTGACAGAACTGTGCGCAAACGCTGGTGAATCACATGCAACGTTACTCCCTCTTTTGCCACAGGATGAACAAAACATTCAAGATGAGTGGTTTTCTAATATTCGGGATCACAGCAATGCTTTCATAGGAGGTGTGACACAATGGCTCTGTGAAGTTAAGGAACAAAAGGATGTTTCTGCTGCAACATATAATTTGCTCTCAAACATAAACATACATCAAATCACAAATCAAGAATTGGAGGAAAATGATGACATAAAACCCAGTGACAGTGTGTCAAATGTGGAGCGAAAATCAACAAGATCACATTCTGGAAAGTCAATAACGTCCTCTACAACTTCATCATGCATTAAAACAGAAGCAGATCTGGCTGCTTTAATGGCAAAACAAGAGGTTTTAAAACAAAGACATCAACTGGAAGAGGAGGAAGAACGACTTCGCCAAAGAAAAGAACAACTTAAACTGGAAGAGGAAATCTGTGCACACAAGGCCAAACTGAAAGTGCTGAAATCACAAAGTATTGCAAGTCAAAGGCTTTCTAAAGCATCAGATGGAATGAACTCCTATTTGGACAGACAAACAACAAGACAAAAAACTGGATTGGAAAGCTGACCCATTTGTACCATTTTCACATCAAACAGCTCAACGGGATCACCAGGCTACAGGGACAAAGCCTAAAGAGAAAGCTGTGGGGGCTGAAATTACAATGATTAAAGACCAAAGACACGGAAAAGAAACAGTTCCCTCAGTCCATCCAAGTTTCCAAATCCAAGACACCAGAAACACAAACACTGTGATGGACAATCAACAACCAATTTTGGACATAATGAGAAATCAAAATGAAATAACAATGCTTCTGATGAATCAGCAACGTGTTTCATCTTTGCCGAAGCGAGATGTACCCATGTTTGACGGAGATCCACTACAGTACCACATGTTCATGAGAGCATTTGAGAACAATGTAGAGAAAAGGACTGATAATAACAGTGATCGACTTTATTTCTTGGAACAGTATACCAAAGGTCTGTCTAAGGAACTGGTTCGGAGCTGTCAATACATAAGTCCAGACAGAGGTTATTTCAAAGCTAAAACCTTACTTAAAGAACACTTTGGAAATGAACACAAGGTGGCAGCAGCTTACATGGACAAGGTTCTTTCATGGCCTTCAATTAAAACAGAAGATGCTAAGGCTCTTCAAGATTATAGTCTTTTTCTCAGAGGCTGTTGCAATGTCATGGAGGATTTGCATTACCTGCATGATCTTAATGTGCCTGCTAACATGCTCAGTGTTATCAAAAAACTTCCCTACAAGTTTAGAGACAAATGGAGGACAGTAGCTTGTGAACTACAGGAAAGAACTGGACAAAGATGCAAGATATCTGACATCACAGAGTTCATAGAAGAACAAGTAAGAGTCTTAATGGATCCAGTGTTTGGAAACATACAGGATGTTCCACCTGCAACTAGGAGTTTGACCAAACCAGAGTCACATATCGGTTTTGGAAGGAAAGAAAGCAGTTTTGCTACAACAGTAACCCCAGGGAATAAAATATTAAAAGCGGAAACCCAGGAAAAGAAATTTACCCAAACGTCGAGAAAGAAATGTCTCTTTTGTGGAAAAGAACATCCTTTGGATTCATGTGAACAGTTGGAAAAGAAAACACGGAAAGAGAAGATTGGCTTCTTGAGAGAAAAGGGGGTTTGCTTTGGCTGTCTGTGTATTGGACACATCAGTAAAGACTGCAAAAGGCGCATCTCTTGTGCTAAATGTGGCTTTAAACATCCAACTCTGCTTCACATTACTTCACTTAGGAAAGAGGAGACTCAAGACTTTACAGAGACAGAAAAGAAACCAGAGGTTCAGCAAATGAGAACTTTGGTGTCCAATGGTCTTACTGGGGCTGGTAATCAAGACTGCAAATTACCAATAGTTCCAGTTCAAGTGAAACTCAGCAAAGGAAGCAAGATTGTCACAACCTATGCTTTTTTGGATCAAGGAAGTACTGCGGTGTTCTGTACCGACAGTTTAATGCACAGACTCAACGTGGAAGGACGGAAAACACACATTCTTCTCAGGACAATGGGTCAAGAGAAAATTGTGGACAGTCATGTTGTCAATGGACTAGAGGTAGCAGCCATTCAAGGAAATGATTTTGTTGCTATTCCTAAAACATACACACAACCAAGCATCGCAGTGCAGAAATGTAATATACCGCTGCAAAAGGATCTGCAAAACTGGCCTTATCTAAAGGACGTCTACTTACCACAAATAAATGAAGAGATTGAACTTCTAATAGGCGTCAATGTTCCTAAAGCTTTGGAACCACTGCAAGTGATACAAAGTGAACATGACGGACCTTTTGCTATAAGAACAATGCTCGTTGGACAATAAATGGACCACTGGGAAGTAACTGTGGAAATACAATGGATCAACGACAACCAGAATTGTCAGTAAACAGAGTGTCTGTTGTACAGATGGATGAACTTTGGCAGAAGCAATTCCAAATTGATTTTCCTGAATGCAGTATGGATGAACAGTCTGGATTGTCACAAGAAGACCAAAAATTTATGGAGACAGTTTCAAATTCAGCAAACCTCATAAATGGACACTATCAGATTGGTTTACCACTGCGAAACAAAAACGTTTGCATGCCTAACAACAAAGATTTAGCTCTGCAGCGTGTTGCTCATTTAAAGAAAATACTCCAAAGAGACCCTGTTTTCTGCACGGATTACATGGCCTTTATGAATGACATGTTCACCAAAGGTTACGCTGAACAGGTACCGGAGGAAGACCTGAAGCGTTCGGATGGGAAAGTATGGTATATCCCACATCATGGGGTTTACCACCCAGTTAAGAAAAAGTTAAGGGTTGTTTTTGACTGTGCTGCAACTTTTCAAGGCGCATCTCTTAACACCTAGCTGCTACAAGGGCCAGACCTCACTAGTTCTTTGATAGGAGTTGACTAGATTCCGCAAAGAGCAGGTGGTGATCATGGCAGACATTGAATCAATGTTTCATCAGGTGAAAGTACCTTCTGAGGATGCAGACTTGCTAAGATTCCTTTGGTGGCCAAACGGAAATTTGAACTCACAGCTGTCTGACTACAGAATGACTGTACATTTCTTTGGGGCATCATCATCTCCCAGTTGTGCTAACTTTGCCCTCAGGAAATGTGCCGAAGACAATAAGGATCAGTATAATCAAAACACAGTGGACACAATCAGACATTGTTTCTATGTGGATGACTGCCTTGTTTCAGTGGCTACTGAAGATGAAGCAACAGTTTTACAACAAGAACTTGTTTCTATCTGTGCTAAAGGTGGATTCAAATTTACAAAGTGGATTAGCAACAGGAAAAATATTCTCGAAACTATACCAGAAGATCTCCAATCCAAAGACACAATGATTCTCCATTTCAACCAAGATCAAGATCATCTTTGGGTGGAAAGAGTGCTTGGGATGCATTGGAGTGTGCATTCCGACATCTTTGGGTTCAAAATCACCATTAAAAACAGACCTCTGACCCGAAGAGGAATCCTCTCAATTGTAGGCTCCATCTATGATCCACTGGGTGTTTTGAGTCCTGTGGTGTTATCAGAAATGGATGAAATGGTTGCAAGAACTACATCTTCTGAAGGACTTTAACACTGAAAGATGCCTGAAACCACAGAACTTTGGAGAAATAACACAAGCACAACTCCACCTCTTCTGTGATGCAAGTCAACTTGGTTATGGATCTGTCGCCTACTTGCTGTCATGCAACACGGAGTCACAAGTACACTGTGCTTTTCTCATTGGAAAGGCGAGAGTAGCTCCCTTAAAGACAGTCAGCATACCACAAATGGAGCTCACAGCTGCCACAATGGCAAGTCGAATTGAAGGCTTCCTGCACAGAGAACTAAATATGGATCTGCAACCGTCTATTTTTTGGACTGACAGCGCCTCTGTTCTCAAGTACATCAAGAATGAGACATCCAGATTTAAAGTTTTTGTTGCTAACAGAGTCTCTGAGATACTTAAGAACTCCCAGTCATCTCAGTGGAGGTTTGTCAACACCACAAACAACCCAGCTGATCTGGCATCTCGTGGTTCAAAAGTGGATGCCTTTCTTAAAGACACGATGTGGACCTCTGGACCTTCTTTCCTCATGCAACATGAAAGGGAATGGCCAGTGAATCCTGAAGATATCGACCAACTTCCCTTACATGACCCTGAGGTCAAGAAAATGGTTGCAAATCCACTTCGAGCCAGCGAAGAGGTTGATCCAGTTATGACCATTATTCATCATTTCTCCTCTTGGACCAGGTTAAAGACTACTGTTGCTTGGCTTCTGAAGTTCAAAAGGTGGATTATGGTGTCCCACCGAGAGAAAGCTCTTTCAATCGCAAAAACTACAAAGATAAATGAAGAGCAACAACCAATCTCTAAGAAAAATAGAAAGGTCCTAAGTAAACAAGAATATGTTGAAAGATGTTTAACTGTGGAGGATATAGAAGAAGCTGAAGAGGAGATAATCAAGTACTGCCAAAAAATAAGATTTAAAGAAGAATTCTCCTGTTTACAAAGTGGAGCCGAGGTGAAAAGATCCAGCCATGTCTACAAACTCTGTCCAATCATAACAAATGGTGTACTACGAGTTGGTGGACGGCTTAGCCGATCTTCAATGCCACTGGAGACTAAGCATCCAGTTATACTGGCTAAGGACTTGCATATTTCCAACCTTATACTACAACACGTCCATCATCAAGTGGGGCATAGTGGTCGTAATCACATGCTCTCTAAGCTTCGAGAAAAGTACTGGATTACAGGGGCCTGCTCTGCTATAAGAAGTATTCTAAAGAAATGTGTTCTCTGTCGTCGACTAAATGCACAACCCCTGTCTCAACACATGGCTGATCTGCCAAAAGAGAGAATCACGCCTGATGAACCACCGTTTACATATGTTGGCGTTGATTATTTTGGGCCTTTCGAAGTAAGGAGTCGAAGAAGTGTTGTGAAAAGATATGGAGTTATTTTTACTTGTATGACCATACGTGCAATCCATATTGAAGTAGCATCTTCGCTGGATACAGACTCTTTCATAAATGCCTTAAGACGTTTCATAGCAAGACGTGGTCAAATCAAAGAGATACGGTCAGATAATGGTACAAATTTTGTTGGAGCAGAACGTGAGCTTAGGACAGCTATGGAAGGGTGGAACCAAGCAAAGATCAACAGCATGCTTCTCCAGAAGGGAATTAAGTGGAAGTTCAATCCACCCACTGCCTCCCATCATGGTGGATCCTGGGAACGACTAATCAGATCCATACGCAAGGTTCTTAATTCCATAATGACTGAACAAACAATGGATGAAGAAAATCTACATACTCTGTTCTGTGAGGTTGAAGCAATCATTAACAGTCGTCCATTGACTACAACGTCTTTGGATCCTCATGATCTGGAAGCCTTGACTCCAAATCATCTTCTACTACTGAAGACTTCACCATTACTGCCACCAGGACTCTTTGATGCTGCGGATATCTATGCACGTAGACGTTGGAAACAAGTTCAATATATGTCAGACTTGTTCTGGAAAAGATGGACAAAAGAATATTTGCCACAACTGCAGGAGAGACAAAAATCACTTGGAATGAAGAGGAACCCAATTCCTGGAGACATAGTGCTCATCGTGGATAGCACAGCACCCAGAAATTCATGGGTTCTGGGAAAAGTACTACAGACTTTCCCGGACAGAAGAGGATTAGTACGTCAAGTTCGAGTCAAGACAAAGACCAGCTGCTTGGAGCGACCAATTACAAAGATGGTTTTACTGCTGGAGGCTGAAAACCAAAAGGAATAGCTTCATGAAGAAGTGAAGATCTCTCGGATTTAAGGACTCGTAATCTTTCGAAAGACAAATACGGCTACTGGAGGCCAATTGAAGAAAAAACAAAAAATGTGAAAAAAGAGAACTGAATGAATTTGTATTGTTTATGCTGATTTAATGTTTCTTTTGTGTGTGTGTGTAATTATTTGTCTATTTGCCAAATAATTAGGGGCTGGTGTGTAGTCGCCATTATCATGCTTGTATATAATTCCCTTTTTTGGTCACGTGATTAGTTAAGACGTCATTTAGGCGCACCTGTCACCTGTGTTAGTTTGGTTTGTTGGTTTGATACAGAGAGGGTGCACAGGGCCCAGTATTTTTTGTTGACCGCTTTTAAGCTTGATTATGTACAATACTTTTCAAATGGATCGTACCACATGTGTCATCTGAGGCAATAATGAAGTGGAATAAATCACGATACACAAGAAAAGTGGATTTCATGGTCATTCTGTGGAGCGCGTCGCAAACAGGACCTGCCGCAGCCTCTCTAGCGGCTCATAAGCCCGCAGCCGCTACACTTATGAAAGAAGTATTTAGTTAGTATACGTCTTACACTACACATACATGATCTATAGTATACTTCCTATACTTATACTACTATAAAATAATACTATACTTACTACTATACGTATCCTCTTTTTTTCTAAGGGGCAAAATAACTTTGAGGGACCTCATTAAGATCCAGAGAGCTGCCCAGTGGAGGTCTCTTGCACTCCTTCTGATAAGAGGCTTTAGGTTTTACAGATCTAGCATATAAAGACGGATTGAAGCAGTGTTTTTTTTTATATACTTCCAGGATCTGATGTTTGCATTTGCAAAAGATCCTTTAAAGACCCATTCCAAACATCTTTTGATCTATTTTCAAAGTGTTCCCAGTGGTCTTTTAACAATGATTGTCATTTTTAGACAAAACTTTAGAAACCTGTTGTTTTTTTGGAACATAGTTTCTGCAGAGTGGCAGGAGTTTATTAGAAGTTTGCCTCTGAGTTGCGGGCAGAACCTTTTGAGTGGGGTACACCTTCACTCATTTCTCATCATCCCTTTGTGTACACATAAAAAATGGTGACCAATAATGCTGCTATCAGCTGTACAGTTTTGAGCCAAATGCCAACTTGGACGAGGAAAACGAAGATGTCCATGGATCCATTTGTCTGTAGGTTGATGCATCAGGATAGAACATAGCAGGAAGCTTGTGACCTGTCAATAGTAGATTTTACATAACGACAGCTTTTTCTAAAGGGGCATTTTTTCTTCTGCTCCTGATTCACAATGATTTGAACAAAGAAATACTCAAAAATACAAGCTTAAGCTTAATTTTCTTCATGCATTTTCTTTATCAGAAAAATACTACAAGAACCTGTTAAAAACTTGTAAACTTATAAACTTATACTCAGAACCATTAAAGTGGTTCTGAGTATCAGTTTATAAGGGTGTCAAATTTCATCGCTCAAATGATTAGTGTTACACTTCCTGTAAGTAAAAAAGAATTAAAGGAGAAATGGAGATAAAATAAACCCTTGTTTTTCGTGGGGGTTACGTTCCAGAAAGAACCCGTGATAGGCAAAATCCGTGAAGTAGAAACCTCTATTTTTTTTAACAATTATTATACAATTAAATACTCTATTATACATTGAAAAGACAGAACAAACCATTTTACAGGCTCAAGCACTTGTTTCACAAATCAAAGTACTTTAAAAACGTTTTTTTTTTCAACAAATAACTTCTGTACTGTCAAATAATAATTTGAATCATCGATGTAAACAGAAGGCTTCAAATCGCAGAGATTAGCCCCGCCCACTGCGACCCGAGAGTAATTGAATTAAACGGGAGAAAATTTAAAATGATCGTGAAAACAATACAAAGTACAAACGGACAAATAGTGGCTCAGGTGTATTTCAATGCTCTTCAGTCTGAGAAGCTGCAGTGTTTTCTCCTTCTCAAGCCCACGGTGCAGCTGTGTGTGTTTGTTCAGGAGAAGAACATAGTGATTGACAGTTGGTGTTGCTCTTTTTCTATGGGTTTTAGAGAAACTTGAAATTGCAAGATGATTTGCATGTACGTAATTTGGAAAGCTAATTTACGTACGTGTACATATTAAACTGCAACATTATTGACGCACAGGTAGAGAAGAAGCGGAGTGACTTTTTTAGCCAATCAGAATGCAGAACACAATGCACGATGCAAATCCGTGAAGGAGCAAAACCGTGAAAAGTAAACCACGTTATAGCAAGGGATCACTGTATTTTAAGGCAGAACAAAATCACACTGGCAACGAAAAATAAAAAAATAAAATTATCAAACATAACAGCAAGCTTTCATGTGTTCTGCCTAAATGAGAATAGCAATATCATGTTAAGTAAAATGCAACAAAATCCAAAAAGCTCATTCCGGGCCTTGAACACTCGCATCCTCCTCCTGCATGTCCCACAATCTCTGGCGAGCTTGGACCTGGCCTGTTATGGACTTCTCAATAAGCCGGTAATTAGAGATCTGACACATGGGATACAACAGAACAGCTGCAAAAGAGCTTGCATCAGCAAAAGAGCGTTAAGTTTAAAATCTCCCTCTAGCTTACAGACCCTCAACACCCCCAACCTAACATTGGCGGTGCAACAGAAATGGTGAGCAATATTGGAGCTATCCAGCCATACAAGGAAAACACAGACATTCGGTACATGGATAGTCCTCTGCAAGTGAATGCATCAGAATGGAGTGAAGCAGGGATCATATGAACTACCTCAAAAATCTTTTTCAAAAAACATTTTTATTGTTTGCTCCTGATTCACAATATGAATTACCAAAAAACTCAGTAGTGCAATTTTAAGCTTAATTTTTTTAAAAACACCAAAACACAATTTTCATTGGTGTGAGTCTTCAACTCAAGTAAAAAATAAAAATAAATCAAACTCTAGCAGTCTGAGTTCTGGACAACTTGAGAAAATGGTCTGGTACTAGCGCTTATGTCCTCATGTCTGCAGGAGTCCTATAAAGTCTGGATGGCTTGTGGGATCCCTGAAGCAACTGACAGGAATTTGGTGTCTAAGAAGCTTGCAAGATGGTGATTTGTAGCGAAAAAACCTGAGTCTTTTAGGAATTCAGGCAAACTGCAGAAAAGGACTGTAAAAATGCCTAGCAAACTGTTCAGTGGCTAAAGAGGTTAAAACCTTTCTCTGCCGATATTATCGACAGTGTGGCCAGCGGGCTGGTCCATCACCCAAGCT
>JAUDJI010001238.1:0-11158 GCA_037389245.1 Oryzias sinensis | reverse complement strand
CTTTCATATTCTAACTACTCAGTGTTTTATCAGGATGTTTGGATGAATACAGAGCTGAAATCCTGGAGATGGAAAATGATTTTAGATCAGTGAATGAGGGCGATTTCCCACGGTACACTTGTGGAAAAACACTGATCTAGTGCATCCCCTCTTTGGGTGGGGCTGGGTGGTCAAACTTCTCTGTCCCACAAATAAATCTGGCTGCTGCGTTTTGGAGCAGCTGCAGTCTGGATATTGAAGCTCTGTGTATCCCAGCTTTTAAAGGGCTGTAATAATTTAATAATAGTTTAGTCAAAAGTTTTTCTCACGTTTAGTGAACGCTTATTGACATGAAACCATGAAACCACTCATTCCAGTCCTGCCTTTTCTGCTTCCATAGAAAGGAGACACTGATTCACTGACTCTGGGGATTTATGGAATGTTAAATAGTCGACCAATACTGAAAAAAGAGCGTCTCTTCTTAACAAAACCAGATTGGCTGCTGGATATAAAGCTAGGCAGGACCTCTTCCAGCCGACTGGCTAATAGTTTAGCCAATGTTTTATAATAACTATTCAAAAGTGAGATTGGCAATACCAGTCACATTCTGAGAGATTTAAAGTAAAGTAAAGTGATACAGGCTCGATTTAAACTGCTAGGAAGACATAAAAAGCTGCAGAGAATCATTCAGCAGGTCATCCAAGCCAGGAGATAGTGAGGACTTAAAGCCTTGATTGGTTCAAAGATCTCTTGCTTCTGTATTGGTGCATCCAAGACTGAAACTTCATCAGGACCCAAGATGGTCATTGATAAATCTGTAAAGAATTCACAAAGAAGGTCAGCAATGTGGACATCTCCAACCTACTTCTGGTGGACCACCTGAAAAATGCTGCTGTAAAAGATGCTGAGCTTGGACACTAACTGGTTCATCAGGTGAAGCCTTTGGGCTTTAGCTCCAAGACAAAGAGACATTATTGACTCTCTATAGACATGGACAGAGTGTTGATATGATCCATTGGTTTAATGTTCTAGATCTGAATATTTCATTGTAAAATTAGAATCATATGACCTATTTGAGTTCATTTTTAAGATTATTTTAAATATAAACAGGTAATTTTCAATTAAAAATAGGAAGCCGTTACTATAGATACGTTTATTACTAATGTGCAGACTGAGCCGTTGGTTCACAGCAGAAACGTTTTTCCACCACAGAGACTCATCACCTTCACTGTTCACATCCACGTCTGACCTCAATGACCTTCACCTTGTGTTAGCCTCTGTGCACAGACAGAATGGATCTGATTGTTGCTGATTCTCCACAGACTGGACCAGCAGAGCTCAGAGACTCCCAGTGGTCCGTCTGTCCAGCAGCATCAAACACAGCTGGACTCCATCTTTCTGGTCTGTACATGAACAACAACTACTTTCCATCATTCTGTCCACAGTCGTCTCCATGCTGCACTTTGGACACCAGTGGACTGTCAGTGTGTCCAACATGGAGCTGATGTTTGGCTCCATGACTTCACTCTGACTGGCTCATTCATCTGGAATTCTGTTGCAGGAGCTGGAGGACAACATTGTCACTTTTGTCAAGAAGGAGCTGAAGAAGATCCAGAAGCTTCTGAGTCACAGGGAGGAAGAGGAGGAGCTGGAGGCTGAAGATGAAGAGCAGAGGAGCAGCAGAGAGTCAGTGATGAAGATCACAGTGAACTTCCTGAGGAGAATGAAGCAGGAGGAGCTGGCTGATGAACTGCAGAGCAGTAAGAGGATTAAGAGGACTAAGAGAAGATTTAATAATAATAATAATAATAATAGTGACAGTAAAACAAACAGCAGTAATGTGTTCAGGACTATAGGCACTCATAAAAAATAGGCCAAGGATGTCAAGTTATGGGGGAATATGCAAGTTGGGAGAGACAATGTTTCTGAGGTCAGGAGGTAGAGGTTTCCAGTGCTGGGGGGCAGAGCAGCTGAAAGCTCTGCCCCCCATAGTGACGAGGCGATCAGAGGGGACATCCAGATGAAGGGAGGAGGAGGATCTGAGGGTACGGGTGGGTGTGGCCACATGAACAAGATCTGATAGATGTGAGGGGACAAGGTGGATGGATTTAAAGTCAGAAGTATTTTGTATGTAATCTGGTGTGTGATTGGTAGCCAGTGGAGCTGAAGGGGGAAACAGGCAGACCGGGTGATGCTATTGATGTGTGAAGTGAAGGAGAGGGTGCTGTCCAGGATGACACCCAGACTCTGAACCTGAGGGGAGGGGGACATGGAGGAGGTTTCAAAGGGAATGGAAAAGTTCTGGATGCTGTTTATAAAGGATTTAGTGCAGATCAGGAGAAGTTCAGTTTTATCATTGTTTAGTTTTAGGAAATTAGCAGTAAACCAGGATTTTATTTCAAGAAGGCAGTCAAGGCAACTTTATTTGTATGGCACAAATTGTACAGAAAGTAATTCAAAGTGCTTCACATAATTATTATACAATTGACTTTAAAAGAAAGAAAGGAAAGAACATGAACAGAAGTGTTGATAAGGATCCTTCAGTTTTAAACATGTGAGTCTGGAATTAAACTTAACACTTCAGAGCCTGGTCTCACAGCCTCAGGGAGGCTGTTCCAGCTTTTAGCTGCATAAGACTGAAACGCTAATTCCCCTTGTTTTGTCCTGACTCTGGGCATCAACAGGAGGCCGGTCCCTGATGTCCTCAGAGTCCCCGATGGTTCATATGGCACTAACATGTCAGAGAGTACTAGTGTGCAAGGCCATGGAGAGACTTGGAAACAAGTTGTTTCTTTGAGGTACAGGGAGCCAGTGCAGACACCTGATGTGATGGTACTTCCTGGTTCTAGTCAGGACTCCAGCAGCAGCATTCTGGATGTACTGAAGCTGTTTTAGAGCTTGTTTGGGGAGGCCAGTGAAGAGGCTGTTAAACTAATCTAACCTACTGGAGACAAATGCATGAATAAGTATCTCCAGATCTGGCTTTGACAATGTTTTTCAGATGGTAAAATGCCGCTGATGTTACTGACTTGATATGGCTGTTAAAGTTCAGGTCAGAGTCCATGAGGACACCCAGGTTTCTGATTTGATTTGAAGCTTTTAGAGACAGAGACTAAAGGGAACTGCTGACACTTTCTCTTTGTTTCTGTGGGCCAAAGACGATGAATTCAGCCTTGTCTGAGTTTAGTTGTAGAAAGTTGTTTTGCATCCACGCACTGATCTGTTGGAGGCAGTGGCTGAGTGAATCCACCAGCCCATATTCACCTGCTGTCACTGACACATGGATCTGAGTGTCGTCTGCATAGCTACGATAAGATATTTTATTACTGTGAATTAACTGAACTAGTAGCAGCATGTAGAGGTTGAACAGAAGGGGTCCCAGGATCGATCCCTGGAAAACACCACAGTTCAAGGCCATGCAGTCTGAGACACAACTCCCCCCTGGCAGAGCCAGAAACTCAAACCCAGTCTTGGAGTCTGTGCAAAAGGATCCCATGATCAACAGTATCAAAGGCAGCGCTCAGGTCTAGCAGGATTAAGACAGAGACTTTTCCATCATCAGTGTTCAGGCGGATGTCATTGGTTACCTTGATAAGAGCAGTTTCTGTGCTATGATGGGGTCTAAAACCTGACTGGAAAACATCAAATGAATTGTTTAATAAGAGAAAGTCGGTGAGCTGTTGGTAGACAACTTTTTCAAGGATTTTTCCTAAAAATGGCAGATTAGAGATAGGTCTGTAATTATTCAGTACAGTGGGATCAAGACCGCTCTTCTTCAGGAGAGGTTTAATGACTGCAGTTTTTAAGGCCTCGGGAAATATTCCAGATTGAAGAGACATGTTAACTATTTGAGTAATTGATGGCAACACACTGTTCAGGACAGACTTTAGAAATCTAGTGGGTAACACATCAAGGCAGCATGTAGACGAGCTCAGACGGGTGATGGTCTCTTGGACAGTTTGGTCAGTGACAGGTACAAAGTGAGTCAGCTTAGAGTGAGTAGGTGGTCGTAGGATAGTTATATGTGTTGTGGAGTCGATGGCTTTTTTAATACCCTGAACCTTATCGTTGAAAAATACAGCAAACTCATTACATTTAGATCTGCAAACCAGTTCCAATGGCAGCTGAGCTGGAGGGATTGTTCATTTGTTTACTGTTGTGAACAGGACACGAGAGTTGCTGCTGCAACTTCCAATGATTTCAGAAAAGTTTCCCTTGTTCTGCATAAGATTTGGTTTTAGGTGTTCAACTCCCCCTTATACATTTCATGATGAACCTGGAGATTTGTTGAGCATCACTTTCGCTCAGCTCTGCAACACTGCCGTTTCTGTGCCCTGACCAAATCCTGGTTCCTCCAGGGAGCTTTCAGTCTACTTTTTCTGATTTTCATCTTCATAGGGGCAGTGGCATCCTGAACATTCAAAATGCTAGAAGTAACCGAGTTCACCAATTCTATAACATTGGTACCAGAGGTGTTTTCAAAGTTTATCATTTCTACAAACTGTGCCCTAGTGCTCTCATTTATTTGTCTCCTTTGGACAACTGCAGGACCAGGTGGTGGTTTGGGAGAAACAGACAGGTCAAAGAATAAACAGAAATGATCAGAGAGGGCGACATCAACCACACTGACATTGGACCCCCCTTGTAATGAGCAGGTCAAGGGTGTGTCCTCTGCTGTGGGTGGGGCCACTCACATGTTGAATAAAGCCAAAGGATTCAACCACAGCGTTGAGCTCTTTTACATTTTTGTCATTGATATTATCCATGTGAACGTTAAAATAATCTGTAATGACTAAACCCTGGAAGTCTGTGCACACAACTGAGGGCATTTCAGTGAAATCATCAATGAACCTTTGGCTGTGCTGAGGAGGTTTGTACATAACTATGTAGAGTAAGGAACAGTATTTCAATTCCATATATCTCAGGCCTGTCTGAAAAACTTAAAAGGATTTTCAAACAACATAACATCCCAGTTCATCTGAAACCAGTCAATACCCTCAGACAAAAACTGGTTCATCCAAAGGACAAAATTCCCAGCTACAAACAGAGTAATGTTGTGTCCTCTATCCACTGCAAAGAGAACTGCAATGAACAGTATATAGGAGAAACCAAACAACCTCTACACAAGCGGCTTTACCAACATCGCAGAGCCAACCCAAGTGGACCTGAGTCTTCAGTACATCTCCACCTGAAGGCCACAAACCACTCTTCCGAGGACAGTGAAGTCCAAATTCTAGCCAGAGAGAAAGGATGGTTTGAGCGAGGAGTGAAAGAAGCCATCTTTGTCAAGAAGGATAAACCTTCTCCTAATAAGAATAGTGGTCTCAGGTTTATTCTTCCATCCATCTACGGCAGTGTTTTGAAACCTAAACAAACCAAACCAGTTCCACCTGAGTCGTTAACCGCTGAAAGAGGCGACCAATGTGGAGAGGGAGTCACTGACTCCCCAACCCCCAGCTGAGGACAAAGGACTATTAACGACCCGAAACCATGTAGGCTAAGTGGACAACACCTCCAGTTTCAGGTCTGACTCCTCCCCCATGAGCGCATATATACCAGCTCTTAGACCAGCTATTTCAGAATTGACAAAGCCTCTTGGATAAGAGGCGAAACGTCTTCCAACTTTAAAAACCAAGTCCAGATGACATCCCCTAAACCTACTACAATGTAACCAACCTGGATGAATGAGTCTTCATAGATATGTAGAGTAAGGAAATAGTCTGTTTTAACTCTATTTTAAAGGACACATACTCAAATGATGAAAATGCATCCAATGATAATCTGTGGGTTAAAATATTATCTCTAAACAGCAGAAACGCCTCCAACCTTTTTACTTTCTCGTATTTCAAATTCAGATTTGTAGTTGGGGGGAGTTGATTCAACTAAAAAAGATGTTTCCTGTGTTTTTGTCAAGCCATGTTTCAGTTAATAAAATAAAATCAAGATTATAAATAGAGGTAAAATTATTGATTAAAAATGATTTATTACATAAAGATCTGACATTGAGTGTAGCAAGTTTGAGATTAGTTTCAGTGGGACTGGTCATAGTCTTTTTTCAGGGGATGTGAACTAGATTCTTTGATGGACAGTTTAACTCCCCTTTTGCTTAGCATTCTACGTGGTCTAACAGCAGGTATAGCATCAGAAGAAAGCTGTCCATCACAGGGCCCCAGTTTATTGTAACCTTCACTGTGACGTAAGTCCTGGGACACTGGGGGCTCATTTCATCCTAGCCCAGGGAGATAGCCCCTCTAGATGCACCCATGGGAGGTCAAGTAGAGGGTAATTGTTAATTTGGCTGATGGGCCAGGAGGGGCGTGTGTGTGAGAGTGTGTGTGTGTGTGTGGGGGGGGGGGGGGGTTGGATGAAAGGCGGGATGTGTTGGAGAGACTTTGGGAGAAGGACGAGGAGGAGGCGCAGTCGGTGAGGGAAGTGGGAGGAAGAGAGGAATTTGGCTGAGCTGAGTGTCGTCAGCATAACAATGGAAGTGAATCTTGTTTTTACGGAAATTTGACCAAGAGGGAGAAGGTAAATGATAAATAACAGGGGTCCAAGGAGGGAGCCTTGGGGCACACCTGTATTGAAAGGAGCTGTGTGGGAAGTGAAGGCTTTTACTTGAATAAATTGGGTGCGACCAATGAGGTAAGAGTGGAACCAGTTGAGAGGTATGTTTGTGACACCTATGGTGGACAGTCTGTCTAGGAGGATGGTGTGAGAGATGGTGTGGAAAGGTGGCTGATGTACATGTCCTTGTGAATAGAAAGACCAGTCTTTTTGTACAGTCTTTTCAGTCCACGTCCTTTAGCTTTAGGTGTCTGAGGGTGGGGGTGAACCAGGGAGCAGTGAGAGTAAAGAAGGACATTCTTGTTTTGAGTGGATCATGGATATCCAGGATGCTGCAGAGGTTGTTGTTATAAAGTGAAACAAGTGCATCAGGAATATGAAGATTCTTAATACTGGTCAGGTTATTGATTTGAGAGATGTGATCCAGGTTTATTTTGTTGATTTTATGGTAGGTAATGCTGTGTAGAGGGATTAATCCAGCAGATGAAATATTTACAGTGAATGTTACTAGAGAGTGGTCTGAAAGTGGAAGAGGATCTGCTTTGCAGGCATCTGGAAAAACCCTGAGCAGCAGACAAGGTCAAAGATATGTTCCTTGGTGTGGGTGGGAATTATGATGTGTTGATGAAAACTGAAACTGTCCAAGCAGGATATAAAATCTTTGCTAATTAAATTATTGGTTCTGTCCATGTGGATTTTAAAAACACCCAGAAGTATTATATTTATTGAGAGTGAGGAGAGGTGTGTCAAAAAGTCAGAAAATTTAGAGATAAACTCCTTATTAGGTTTAGATGGGTGATAAATGGTGGCAATAATAGTTGAAACACAGGAGCAGTCACAGGCGCTATAAACAAAATTTTGACAAGACTTGAGTAAAATCATAAAGTTGTTGCTTTGTTTCAGTCAAACACATGAAGTCCAACTCATGATTACTGAAGAGATCTTGGAAAAGGTCCCTCTAGGTTGTGAGGGAGTGAATGTTGACGGTCACACAGGGGAGGTTGTCAGCTGTGTTTTTAGTCGAGTGAGCTAGGCAGGCTAGGATGCTGTGGTCAGCATGGTGACCGGAGTTCTTTGGTAGAAAGTGAGCAGAGGACCAGAGAGATTTGATGGGGTTGGTGTTGTCATAACGGAAGTTCTGACTCAATGGCCCGGGTGGATAGTTCAGGAGCTTAGCAACTTCTGTGTTGGAGTATTGGAGCAGTGCTGCTGAAAATAGCTGGACAAGCGACAGGATAGTCCAGGCGTGTATACTCTACACAAGATCAGTCCACATTGTTGGTAGTGGAGGGAGTTTTGGTACTGTCCAGGGAGCAGCCACACATGGAACCACAGGGATTCAAACCCTCGTCATTCAGCGTTGCAGAGACTTGATTTACTGTTTGTTTTCTTTATTCAGGATCTGCTGCAGTTTGTCGACATGAAGTCCAATCTGGTCTGAAGAAGAAGTTCCAGTGTGTGTTTGAGGGGATGGCTAAAGCAGGAAGCCCAACCCTTCTGAATGAGATCTACACAGAGCTCTTCATCACAGAGGGAGGAAGAGGAGAGCTGAATGAAGAACATGAGGTCAGACAGATTGAAGCAGCATCCAGGAAAGCAGACAGAGCAGAAACAAGCATCAGACAAGAAGAGCTCTTCCAACTCCCAGCTGGAAGACCAGAACCAATCAGAACCGTGATGACTAAGGGAGTGGCTGGCATCGGGAAAACAGTCTTAACACAGAAGTTCACTCTGGACTGGGCTGAAGGCAAAGCCCACCAGAACCTCCACTTCACATTTCCATTCACTTTCAGACAGCTGAATGTGCTGAAAGAGGAGAAGTTCAGCTTGGTGGAACTTGTTCATCACTTCTTCCCTGAAACCAAACAAGCAGGAATCTGCAGCTTTGAAGACTTCCAGGTCCTCTTCATCTTTGATGGTCTGGATGAGTGTCGACTTCCTCTGGACTTCCACAAGACTCGGATCCTGAAGGACCCTAGAAAGTCCACCTCAGTGGCTGATCTGCTGACAAACCTCATCAGGGGGAACCTGCTTCCCTCTGCTCTCCTCTGGATAACCACACGACCTGCAGCAGCCAATCAGATCCCTGCTGAGTGTGTTGACATGGTGACAGAGGTCAGAGGGTTCAATGATCCACAGAAGGAGGAGTACTTCAGGAAGAGGTTCAGAGATGAAGAGCAGGCCAGCAGGATCATCTCCCACATCCAGAGATCCAGAAGCCTCCACATCATGTGCCACATCCCAGTCTTCTGCTGGATCACTGCTACAGTTCTGGAGGATCTGCTGAAGAGCAGAGGAAGAGGAGAGCTGCCCAAGAGCCTGACTGAGATGTACATCCACTTCCTGCTGGTTCAGGCCAAAGTCAAGAAGGTCAAGTATGATGGAGGAGCTGAGACAGATCCTCACTGGAGTCCAGAGAGCAGGAAGATGATGGAGTCTCTGGGAAAACTGGCTTTTGAGCAGCTGCAGAAAGGAAACCAGATCTTCTATGAATCCGACCTGACAGAGTGTGGCATCGATATCAGAGCAGCCTCAGTGTACTCAGGAGTGTTCACACAGGTCTTTAGAGAGGAGAGAGGCCTGTACCAGGACAAGGTCTTCTGCTTCATCCATCTGAGTGTTCAGGAGTTTCTGGCTGCTCTTCATGTCCACCTGACCTTCATCACCTCTGGACTCAACCTCATGGAGGAACAGAAGAAAAAATCATTTAAGATTCTCAAACTGAAAGAGATCTCTCAGCCTGAACAGAGCAGTCCAGTCCAGTTCTACCAGAGTGCTGTGGAGAAGGCCTTACAGAGTCCAAACGGACACCTGGACTTGTTCCTCCGCTTCCTCCTGGGTCTTTCACTGCAGACCAATCAGAGTCTCCTACGAGGTCTGCTGACCCAGGCAGGAAGTAGCATCTTACTGTCATCAGAAAAATATCTGGAAGTGTTTGACCTGCAGAAATACTATGCTTCAGAGGAGGCTCTTCTGAGGCTGCTGCCAGTGGTCAAAGCCTCCAACAAAGCTCTGTAAGAACTCTCAGGAAAATCACCTTCAGGAAACATGAAAGATTCAATAACTGCTGTCTGTCTTTGTTTTCTGCAGACTGAGTAGCTGTAATCTGTCAGAGAGAAGCTGTGCAGCTCTGTCCTCAGTTCTCAGCTCTCAGTCCTCCAGACTCAGACTTCTGGACCTGAGTTCCAACAACCTGCAGGATTCAGGAGTGAAGCTGCTGTCTGCTGGACTTGAGAGTCCAGACTGTAAACTGGAGACTCTCAGGTCAGGATTCATTCAAATATTGATTCTCTAAGACAAGTTCTGTCTGTTTTTCTGTGTTTTATTGACCAAGTTTCTTTTTGAGTATGGTGGTGGACCGAGCAGTATAAAACAAGGACAACAAACAATTTTAACAAGAATTTTCACATTTATTTTTCAAGACTGCACGGTGGCGCAGTGGTTAGCACTCTTGCCTCACAGCAAATGGCCCCTGGTTCAAGTCCCGGCTGAGGGACCTGGAACAGAACATCAATGGGGGACCTTTCTGTGTTTGCATGTTCTTCCCGTGTATATTTAGGTTCTCTCCGGGGTCTCCGGCTTCATCCTACCGTCCAAAAACATGCTTCATAGGTTAATTGGCCATAGGTGTGAATGTGAGAATGAATGGGTGCGTGATTGTGGCCCTGCGACAGACTGGCTACCTGTTCAGGATGTCCCCTGCCTTCGCCCATAAGCGTCTGGGATAGGCTCCAGCAGCCCCATGACCCCGTAAGGGACAAAACGGCAGAAAATGAATAAATGAAATTTTTAAATCGTGTAAATGGGCAAAATAGGCCCTTAAAAGAGGTCAAAGTAAAAAACCTAACTCAAGCGTCAAATTTAACAGAGGACAACTGAACAAACAAACAAACTTACTTAAACTGACCTACCTAATTGAAAACACAAGGGAACATATATAGTGGCTGATCAAACCAACTAGACACACAAGGGGAAACTTAAAAAGACTAAGACAAAATACAGCAAACAAACTAAACTAACGTCCATCCTATGCTAAATTAACAAACACAAGTGAATGAAAATAAAGAACATCAAAATAGAGACTAAAGTAAAGCAGAACAAAAATAATTTCTTGTCCCCTGGACAATGGTTCAGTCCAATTAGCTTCCTTCTGAATATAAGGCCTCTGCTGACTGGCATGCATTGTTGTGTCAGGCCTGACTTGACAGTTCCTGCAGCAGATGGCAGTAGCAGCAACAATGGTTCCCCTTAGCACTGGTAACTCAAAGCACAACATCAAATTAATGAAGCAGATTATAATAAAGCAAACTGAAACATGTTAATACATTTTATGTTCAAAGGTGTGTTTGTGTTATGTTTGAAAAAATAAATCTGGTACCGGTACCCCCAGTACCGGAACAAAAACAACATAAACCAAAACCATAAACCAGATATATATAATAATATGCTGGACATACACCAAAACATATGTGAAAGTTTTCCTGGTTTCAGTTCACATCGATCACATGTAGCATTAAGGTCTGGTTTGATTTTGAGTGGTGGGCCGGCTTGGCTTGGGGGGGGGGGTCTCTTTGGGTGTCATCTGCTGGGGTTTCGGGGTCTAGGGGTGTGTGTG
>JAUDJI010001237.1:0-11158 GCA_037389245.1 Oryzias sinensis | reverse complement strand
ATCTGAACTAGAATCCAGCCTCCAAAAACTCTGACAAACACTCACTGGTCCACTCCTGGATGGATGTCCTTGAAGGTAGGATTATTATTCTTTGAATTGTCACTCCTGAAGGACCCACAGCTGGATCCAGATCCAGGTCCAGGTCCAGATCCAGGTCCAGATCCAGGTCCAGGTTGGTTCCTGTGAAGAATGAATCAGAATCAAAAAACAATAATATAAAAATAAAGTGTAACAGGGATGTAAACAAATAAGGCAGTATTATTTAAAGACTATTTCTAAACAGATAACAATGTGTATAAATGTGCAAAGGTTATCTTTTGCATAGTGTGTTGTTGTACATGGTTATTGTGTTGGCTATGAATGACTTTTGGTACCAGGCAGTTCTGGAGCGGAGCTGTCTGAGCCTTCTAGAGAAGCAGCTCTGCTGTTTGTCCAGAACAGGGTGGAGAGGATGCTCTGGGTTGTCCATGATGGATAAGAGCTTGTTCAGTGACCTCCTCTCCATCACTGCTTCAAAGGTTTCCTGTTTGCAGCCAATGACAGAACCCGCCTTCCTGATCAGCTTGTTCAGTCTGTTGGTGTCACTGACTGCAATGGTGCTGCGCCTCTACACGTTCCCACAGGGCAATAGGGACATAGTTTGGGATGAGGTGAACCAGGTTATGGTCAGACCTGCCGAGGGGGGGGGGGGGGGGCTGTGGCTCTGTATGCATTCTTTGCATTTGCATACAGCAGATCCAGAGTTTTATTTTCCCGGGTGGGACAGTTCACATACTGAGTGAAGTCCCTAAGCGTTCTGTCCATGGTGATGTGGTTGAAGTCCCCAGTGATGATGCAGAAAGAGTTAGGCTGCTGTGTCTGCAGGCGGGAAACTGTGGTAGTGATGACGTCAGCGGCGGCCTCAGCATCGGCGGATGGAGGAACATAAACATTCACCACCACAACCGATGTGAACTCCCTCGGCAGATAATAGGGCCGGAGTCCCACCGCCAGCAGCTCCACATGCGGCGTACAGAGTCGCTCCTGTTCAGCAGGCTGTGTCCCAGCTCCCGGCACGTTTTTTCGGTGCCCCGGTTCTCGCATCTCCGGCACGTATTTGTGGGGGAAGCGACCTGCAGTATTCGTGTTGTCAGTGGCGCTTGATTGGGAGATTGAGTGCCACGATCGCCAGAAACTCTTGGTGAGCGGCGTGCTGCCCCTTTCATGTTTTTCTGTGTTGAGGTTTTTCCGAGATCAGGAGTTGAAGCAGAGACTTTCTCTGGGAGGATTTTATGAACTCAAACATGGAAACATGATTACCAAGTAGAACTCTTCAAAATAATAAACCTGATCTCTCCACATTCTCAGTGTCTACCATGCATTGACAAACACATCGCTCCAGCGATCAGACCAGAACTTCAGCTGCCGCGGTTTCATCCTTTAAAGAACACAATGTGCATTTGCAGTGATCTATGTTTCAGACGATGTCTGATTGGCCGTTCTGCATGTCAATCAAGACACGTATTTCTCAGTGAGGATTTTGATTGGCTGGTGGATTTTTAATAAGTACTGTTTTTTTTTATCTTTTCTGGCCCGCGATCTACACTCATGTCCTTGAAGAGCGACCGGTCGATCGAGGTCGACGTAATGAGCACCTTTGAATAATATATACATGCATAATATATGTAATGATGTCAAAACGGGTTGTGGCTCCGGGTGCTTTCTTTTTTATTAGGGGCGGTCCCAAATGGCTCTTTGAGTAAAAAAGGTTGCCGACTTCTGGTCTAGATGTTTCGCATTTCTGGGCTCTCCTTCTCGATGCTTGGAGTGGTTTTGTTATGACGATGATTGTTTCGGTCTTCAGTCTCCCTCAACTTGTTTTCTGGGGCTGCGCCTCTGTTAGTTTTGGGGGGAAATTTATGAAGACTGATTTATGAATGTCCGGTCGCCAAANATAGTCTTCGTAAAATGTTCATATTTATTATGTTTTTACTCTGACAAATAAGTGTCATTCTCTGCGTTAAATAGGAGTAGTTCGCCTCCAGACCAGTTGGTGGCGGTAATGCGCCACTTTGTTTCCGTGTCAAGCGCGTTATGAACAACATCCTAAAGAAAAAAGTACTGAGCACGGGTGTCTGAATTGCTTTTAAATTCAGAGAACTATATAGACAACTATATAGTGCTGCACTATATAGGGTTTTAGTAGTTAGGGATCAGGGCAGGAATTCGGACACAGGTTCATTTCCACTGAAATGCCTTCGGTCGACCAACTTCGTTTCTAACAATAAAGTAAAAAAAAAAAAAACGTTTCTACTGTGTATGTGAGAGCATTTTCACATGTGTATGTGAGAGCATTTTCACAAGTGTATGTGAGAGCATTTTCGATAGTGTGTGTGAGAGCATTTTGGATAGTGTATGTGAGAGCATTTTCAGTAGTGTATGTGAGAGCGTTTTGGATAGTGTATGTGAGAGCATTTTGGATAGTGTATGTGAGAGCATTTTGGATAGTGTATGTGAGAGCATTTTCGATAGTGTGTGTGAGAGCATTTTCGATAGTGTGTGTGAGAGCATTTTCACATGTGTATGTGAGAGCATTTTCAGTAGTGTATGTGAGAGCATTTTCAGTAGTGTATGTGAGAGCATTTTCGATAGTGTGTGTGAGAGCATTTTGGATAGTGTATGTGAGAGCATTTTCACAAGTGTATGTGAGAGCATTTTCGATAGTGTGTGTGAGAGCATTTTGGATAGTGTATGTGAGAGCATTTTCAGTAGTGTATGTGAGAGCGTTTTGGATAGTGTATGTGAGAGCATTTTGGATAGTGTATGTGAGAGCATTTTCGATAGTGTATGTGAGAGCATTTTCGATAGTGTATGTGAGAGCATTTTCGATAGTGTATGTGAGAGCATTTTCGATAGTGTATGTGAGAGCATTTTCACATGTGTATGTGAGAGATTTCACATGTGTATGTGAGAGATTTCACATGTGTATGTGAATGAATACATTTTCAGTTGTATGTATACAAGCATTTCACTAGTGTGTGTGAGAGATTTCATATGTGTTTGTGAATGCTAATTCTGAATAATGTCCTACACGGCACCTCATAAAGCTGTGAGGACTTCCCCTTTTCTTGATCTCTTTTCTCCTCTTCTTCTTTTCTTTTCTTTCTAAATTGGGCACCAGATGGCTTTGACCTTTTTTTCTCCATATTTTAGATGTTTTTGGCGTTTGTTTGGCATAAATGTCCTCACGTCACGAAGAAGGCATCAAGTCTGTCGACTGAACCAACTGTCACCTTAGTGACAGCATTGTTTTGTGTTGCCATTTTTTCATTTAGGCATTTCACACAAAATTAACCCAAAAAAGCAGAATATATTTTTTATACCTTTATTAAAATGTAGGTTATAGAATGTCACCTTATGACTGACTTATAAAAAGGTTTTATAAAGTAGATTCAAACCCACGCCCTTGTCCCCACCTAGCCACTTAATTTGGAAGCGTCCCACAATTGAACTGATTCCCTGCAGCCCCCCCCCCCTTTCTTCACACATTTCCAGCAGGAGCGCGTGCAGCTACAGCCAGGGGCGCTGATTCGCTACATTACTTTTATTTTTTTCATCAAGCCCGCGACCGTCGCCTCCCCTGAAAGATGAGCCAGCCAGGTTTTGCGCATGCGCAAACGCGGCGGCGCTCCGTGCTCCCCCCTCGCCCCCTCCCTTCTCCTTCTTCACACACATTTGTGTCTACTTCTCAAAGACAGGAGAGCGCACAGCTGCGGGGCGAGGGCGGCGGCGCGGCCAGGTTCAGGCTGTTACAAACTCACAAACTGTGACATAAGTAAACCAATAGTGGTGCATATAATATTTTACAAGGGCTGAGCCGCCGGTGCCGCCCCCCTTCAGTTTTCCGCCCCAGGCCACCGCCCGGACGGCCCGTGCCTAGAACCGCTACTGAGACACGCCCACTTCACTTTGTCCCGTCCACTTTCTAATGTTCCCTACCATGTTTAGGTGGGCGGAGTTGAATCTGGTCAATCCACTTCAGACTTTATATTTTAGTAAAAGTACGTAGACAAAAACCAACAAAACACAATCATGCATCAAACCTTTGCAGAGACCAACATGAGCTCTGCTTTGGTCAAATTTTTTTTTTTTTTTTTTAACAAACTTTATTGTACATTTTTCAATTTACAGACATTCACAGTCACTTACTTGCACAATAAACAATTGTTAATATCAAACACACATATAAGACTGAAAAAACGAAAAATAGTAATATTTTTAACAATGTGTGTGCCTTTTTTTTTTTTTTTTTTTTTTTTATAGATGCTCATATACAAACCAAATTAGGGTGAACAAACGTTATAAATGCACATATAGAAAGAAAAAGAAACAAAAATGAAATAATAGGCAAAGGCAAGGCCAAAACAATTCAAAATAATAATACTTTTGATATATTTTGATAAATGACTGTAGTTTTCTTGTTTTTGTTAGGAATGCATTTAAGACACTTATAATAATCAGAAAAATAATTCAAAAAAATACTAAATAAAGGGCATGTATTTTTCCATTTACACAAATGAATGAAATGTTTGCATAAAATAATAACAACATTAATGACATCAGAAATTTCCGGGTCCAGATTTTCCATATAGAAAAGAACATCACATAAGGAAAAAAAGGGAATATTTAAAATTTTGAGTGACAACCAATTCTGTATATCAGACCAAAATATTTTAACCTGGTTGCAACTGTAAAACAGATGTTCTTATGTTTCAGTGTCAGATGAACAGAATATGCATAGTTCCGATTCAAATTTGAATCTTTTATGTAAAAAATCTCCAACAGGGTAAATTTTAGATATTATTTTAAAATGCGTTTCTTTAATTTTAGGTGGAAGTGGGTACTTTGTGTATAAAGAAAAAGATTTGTTCATTTGGGTGTTTTCTAAATTGCATCTATTGTTTATACTAAAGTTGCAGAAAATTAATTGTTTAAAGGTTAGAGTTATTAATTTATTGTTGCATTTTTTATCTTTTAGGGGAATATTATTAATTTTCAGCTCCGAAAGTTGTGGTTTGATTTCATTGTATTGTAGTATGTTTTGAATGAGATTAAGTAAAGGTATGGGAATTACTTTACAGACTTTGTTATAACAGTTACTAGAATCCTTAATCTTGTATTTGGTTACAAACTCATAGTATGATAACAGCCTTCCATCAGTACGCATCAAGTCATGGACAAAATACACACCATTATCATACCATTCAGACATAAACAAGGATTTCTTGTTTACAGTTATAAATCTGTTGTTCCACAAAACAGTGTTGTGGGGGGAGAAGTTATGGTTGAAAAGCATCTTCCCAAATTCTAAGGCTTGTTTGTAAAAGTTTGATAGTTTTATTGGTATTTTTGATGTATTATAATCACACTTCAGCAAAAACTCCAGTCCCCCGACCTTACCGAAGAGTTTGTTTGGGATATGATACCACATAGAATGAGGCTGGGAAATACAGCCTTTTAACCATTTCATTCTAAAAGCTACAATCTGTGATTCAACATCTAAAGCTTTTAAACCGCCATTTTTATAATCTCTGACCAATTGTGATTTTCGTATATAGTGAGTCTTATTTTTCCAAATAAATTTAAAGAGAATAGAATTAGACAACTTGATGTTCTTTGGGGATGTATATAATGAGTGACAGGGATACACAAGTCTTGAAAAACCTTCCGCTTTGGATAATAGAATGCGGCCAAAAATTGATAGGCCACGTCCCAACCATTGATTTAAAGTTTTCTGTATTGTTTTTAGTCTGGGAGTGATATTTACACTTTCTCTATCATTACTGTTTTTTATTATTATCAGACCAAGATATTTCCCTTCACTTTTTACAGGTATGTTTTCAATAATACTTTGATTGCAGGTATGTATAGGTAAGATTTCACATTTTTTGAGATTAAGGGTAAGGCCAGATGCTCTTGAAAACAAAAGTATTTTATTAATAACAACAGGTACCATATTTTTATTCCTTAAAAATAAAGCTGTGTCATCAGCAAATTGACTAATTTTAAATTCCCTGTCTAAAATGTTAATACCCTCAAAATCTGGAGAATATTTAAGAAAGATGGCTAGTAATTCCGCTGAAATTATGAACAACAGCGGGCTAATTGGACATCCTTGGCGAACACCTCTATTAACAGGGAAACTGTTTGAGAAACCTCGGTTGAGTGCAATGTTGCTACTTATGTCTTTGTAGAACATTTTAATTATGTTACAAAATTTTGATGCAAAGCCAAAGGTTTTCAAGGCATTAAACAAAAAGGCGTGTTCTAATGAGTCGAAGGCCTTAAAAAAATCCAAAAAAAGGATAAGACTTTCCTGTGGAATAATTTGATTGTAATCTAATATATCTAAGATTAAGCGAGTGTGGTGATGAATATGTCTCCCCTTAATAAATGCTGATTGTGATTCGTCTATGATCTGAGATATTCCTGATTTCAGTCTGTTAGCATAGATGTGTGCTAGTATTTTATAGTCACAACAAAGAAGTGTGATTGGTCTCCAATTATCAATTAATAACACATCTTTGCCTGGTTTGGGTAAAAGGGAAATGATGCCTCTTTTCATTGTAGGTGACAACATCTGTTTGTCGATACATTCATTGAATGCCTCAAACAACATTTCTCTGATGTCAGTCCAAAAGTGTTTGTAGAACTCGGCTGTAATTCCATCAGGTCCCGGTGATTTACCACTGGCCATCTGGGAAACAGCTTTATCAAGCTCATCTATAGTAAGTTCAGATTCCATGAGATCTCTAAATGTCTTGTCTATTTTAGGGACTTTATCATAAATTAACCTTTCAAATAAAAGAGTGTTTTGATTTGAATATTGAGTAGTGTAAAGGTTTTTATAGAAGTAGGTGATATAATCCTTAATATTGTTTTGATCTTCTACTAGAGAGTTTTCTATCTGTAACTTAGTGATTGTTTTTTTCCTTTGTCTACTTTTTTCCAAGTTAAAAAAGTAAGTTGTATTTTTTTCTCCATCTTCCATCCACTTTGCCTTTGAACGAATAAATGCTCCTTTGGCTTTTTCGGTATAGAGTTCATCTAATTTAGATTGCAATTTGTTAATTTCAATGACATTTTCCTCACTCAGTTGAGTTAAATTACACAAAGTGTTTAATTTTGAAATTATTTCAGTCTGTTCTTGTCTTTTTTTCCTAGCCAAAATTTTTCCTTCTACAATTGCAATTTTTCTAATATTAAATTTTAACCACTCCCATCTATTAATAGGAGACAGGTATTGTATTTCTTTTATTTCAGGAATAAGTGATTTGATTTTTTTACAAAAGTTTGTGTTATTTAAAAGGCTATTATTTAATTTCCAGTGGGATGTTCCATTTTTTGGTTGATTTTTTTCAGGGGAAAGAGCCAAAGTCATAGCACAATGGTCAGTGAGAGGACAGTGGGAGATATTACAGTTCAAGGTTGAAGATGTTAGATTACTTGTTACTAACCAGTAATCTATCCTTGAGCGTTGAAAGTGTTGAGAGTTATTCCAGGATTATTGAAGCTTATTTGGATTTTGTCTACGCCAAATGTCGATAAGGTCGAGAGAGTTAGAAAATTCAGAAATAATTTTATTGAAACGAGGAGAGTTGTGTTGAGTTGGATATCTGTCTTGGTTTTCATCTGGTACTACGTTAAAATCACCTGCAACAATAACCTTGTCAGTTGCATACATCTGTTTCCAGTTGATTATCTTGTGATTTATGTTTGTGAAGAATTTCTGATTTTTTGTCCTATTATTGAAACCATAAATGTTAACAAGAATATATTTAGTGTCGTCCACCTCAATGTTAACCATTAGCCAATGACCTTCTGTGTCACTTTTATGATCAACAATTTTACCATCAAAATTATGTAAGAAAATTGCCACTCCTGCTGAACGAGGACTTCCATGAGATAAATAAATGTTTCCACTGCCCCACTGAGATTTCCAAAAATCAAAATCTTCTTCACTACTGTGTGTCTCTTGAAAGAAAAAACAGTTCACGTTAACTTGTGCCTTACAGTAAAGAAAAATTGCCTTGCGCTTTGTTACATTCTTAAAACCATGAACATTTAAAGATAACAAAGAAAGAACCATAAAGAATAGCTGGAAAGCAATTAACTCCATAAAGGGCTATAATGCAATTTCACATTTTTCTAATCGGTTTTCTCAAAGCTGTAATAACATTCAACACAATAACATACCAGCTTTGGATTTATTTTCTCTCTTCTCCTTCAGGAAGATGTCTTTGTCCATTCAGTCTAGATGAAGGAGTGTTGGTTTCAAGCAGTGACCTGATGACCATCGATGACGGCGTAGCCGTCCTTTAAAAAGGCCTTGAGTCCTCTCTTCCTCGCCTCCTCCACTCTCGGCCAAAGACGCTGACGAGTCTCCCTGTCTTCTTTGCAAAAGTCTTCTTTGAAGCGGACATTTAAATCTTTGCAGATTTTTGCATTTTTTGACATTCTCCAGACTTGGTCTCGAACAACTCTCATTCCAAACTGGATGATAATCTGTCTTGGTTGGTTATTTTTTCCTTTCTGTCCCAGCCGATGCACTGTGTCCACTGAGTGTCGTAGTTCCTCGACGTTGACCGACATCACTTTGGAAAGGATCTTGAGAGTTTCATCTCGTGTGATTTCCCCTTCTTTCTCAGGAAGGCCAATAAGTCGCAGAGACCATCTTCTTTTATATCATGAATGTTCCAGACACATTTCACGGAGAGAAGCATTTTCTTTTTGCAGAGACACCATCTGCAGTTTGAGGCGGTTCACATCTTCCACAACACCTTTAACAGCAGCCGTATTTGCATCAACAGACTCTTTAACTTGTTTAACAGCATCTGTGTTCTCTTGCAGTTGAAACTCATATCCTTTCAGATATTCGCTTTGAGTGTCAAACTTGGTTGTCAGGGTTTGAATTGCGTTAAAGAGGACACTGTTGGATATTTCATCCTTGCGTTCTTGTGGAGCATTCTTTTGAATCTTTTTAGGGTTTGGGCTTTTTACCGGTGTGTGGTGTCTGTTGACTCTCGTCTGATCTTGTGAGATGTCTTCCTGTTCCTCCATCCATTCAACTTCTCCCTCGCTGCACGTCTGTCCTGAAGCCACTAGATGGTACTCATGGTCTTTGCTAGTGTTAGCCATTTCTTCACGTCGAAGTTTGAAAAATATAATGAAAACAGTGGCAAACAAACCTCTTTCAAGCTGAATCGGTTTGAGAGTTCTTTGCTGGTATTTTCTTTAGCTTTGGTTGAACTTCTCACATGGAAAGAGTTATTATTTCAGGTGAAGCGTCGGAGCCCCGAAAAAAGTAACCGCTTATTCCGCCATCTTGGTAACACCCCTGACAATTGCGGTATCATACATTTACAATGACATTAACGTTAACAACGAACAATAACAATGTAATCAATATTGCCTCGTAGATCAGTCACCATTGCCAAACATAACATATTAACATAGAAAATAAAGAATAGAGGGGAAAAAAAGAAACAATGAACATAACACAAAAAAATAAAAACATAAGTAAAATAAAATAAAGGAACATAGAAAAAAAATCTAAATAGTCTAATACTAGATAGGGGTACTCGTGAAGTTTGTATTTCTGAACAAAACTAAGCAATTTCAAGCCATTCTTCTTTTTCATATAATGAAGTGATTGAAAGTAAAAACAGAGCTCTTTATTAAATGTTATAAAAAGTGGTTCGGTCTTCAAAATTTTATTTTTGTGCATATAAAACTTTCTCTGCAATATCAGGATATTAAGAACTGTATTTTCTGGTCTATATGATACCACTCAGAATAGAACATTTTTTGAGTGTAAATGAAATGGCATTGCAATTTTGGAAGAATACCAGAAGCAGAACTCATCCCAGAAAGTTTTTTATAATTCCACAGTTAAAGAATTTGCACTGCAGTTTGTAACTTGACCTTACCAAGATGGCGGTGCTCTCCCCCCATGAGGAACCACGTGATGTCTCCTCTAGTGATAGAACTCATTGGAAGGACCCCCGAAGGACCCAGAGAACATCCGGCAACCCGAGAACATCCGGTACCCACAGGGGAACACAGTGGGTTCTATTGCTAGAGAAGACATCACGTGGTTCCTCATGGGAGGAGAGCATCGCCATCTTGGTGAGGTCAACTTACTGCTGCAGTGAATGCATGTCAACACATTTTTTGCAAAATACCAGTTCATTGTTTGGGTTTCAACTGCCAAAATCAGAAAAATGAGTCCATGAAGGAGGAAGGTATATCATTTCACAGGTAGGTACTATAATTTTTTTATTTTAATGCTGCAGGAGCTCTATTAATCATACACGTTTTCATGCATGATGCTGCAGGGCTATTATCAACATGCTGCATGATGTATGTATAATTTGCTGTCGACATAAATGTACATTTTATTATGTTAAACCTGTATACAGCATACTAGGCTATTATAGTAATATAGATTTATACATTTCTGACTCAGTGACTGAACTTTTCTTGCAGGTTTCCAATGGATTCAGACTTCAGGAAAAAGTGGATCTTAGCAATAAAAAGAGCTAACCCAGATGGATCACTGTGGTACCAACTAGCAATACAGTCGGACTGTTCAGAACATTTGTGGAAACAGATTTTGATGAGAGGCCAGACTGTGTGCTTGAAACCCGACACCATAACATCTGTGTTACACAAATTGATCACTAACATGAATCAGTATAAATCTATTGTTTTTCTTTGTTGTTGTTGCTGTTGTTGTAGTTTTTTTTTTTTTTAGGGTAAATCTATTGTTAACTTTTGGACTTTTTGTTGACTTATTATTAATCTATTAATTTTTATTGGTTATTGACTTATTATTGGTTTATTTTTGTTATTATTTATTTAATTATTATTTACTTATTGTTATTATTGATTTATTTTATTGACTTACTATTGATTTATTATGATCTATTATTGTTGTTATTGTTATTATTAAATTATATTTGGGCCTTTCTAAATAATTTAAATTACACGTCAAAGAGGTTTTAAACTTCTAAATCTTTAGGAAATATTTTTAGAAATTATTTGTAATAATTTTTTTATTTCAAGAAGTCCTGCAACTACGCATTTTTCATTAAAGTTTGAGCTTTTAAGGCTGACT
>JAUDJI010001236.1:0-11163 GCA_037389245.1 Oryzias sinensis | reverse complement strand
AGGCCCCCAGAGCCAGAGAGCAGGGAGGCACGGAGGGAAAGAGAGCGCCGCCCCAGCCCAACCGGGAGAGCAGCCCCCACGCCGCGCCGGGAGAACCCAACGCAGGGCCCCACCGGAGAAGGACGCCCACAGCCCCAGACGAGCACCCCACCACCACCCAGGAGTTCCGGGGATCCCCCCGCCCCAACCCCAGGTAGGAGCCAGGACCCCCCCAAGGGAGACCCGCTCCGCACTCCAGGCAGCCATCCGCCAGGCCCACGGTTGGTCCAGGGAGGAGCGAGGCAGGGGCCCGCCACCCCCGCCCAAGAGGGGGGAACCCCGGGGAAAAAAGAGGGCCCACAAGGGGTGTTGTAAATATGGCCCGACCAGGCTCGGCCACAGTTTGGCTGGGCCCAGCGCTCAGGAGCAAGGACCAGAACCCACCCCCCAGGGACACGAACACTCCCGGCTCAGATGTAATGTGAACCCCCCCGCCGCGCGGAGAGAGCACCGCCGGGCCCAGGAAGCCGGCACCCCGGGGACACGGCCGCCATTGCAAAGGGGCCCGTACCCCCCACCAGGGAAGAGGCAGGGGACAGATGGTCCTAGGTCCCACCTTCCTTGCAAAATGTGTGTGCGTGTATGTGTGTTTGAGAGGGTGTGTGTGTGTGCATGTGTGTGTGTTTATGTTGGAATGTATATATTGAGGGGGGAGGGGTGTGTGTGCTAAGGGGGGTGCAGTTAAAATTGGCGGGTAGGGCACTGAGGGGACATCTCCTGATTACTCACAGTAATGTCCCCTCACCCTCCCCACCAAGGGACCCTAAATGTCTAAGGTGCAGTTAAAATTGGCGGGTAGGGCGCTAGGAGGACATCTGCTGCTTGCTGGCAGTGATGTCCAAGCACCCCCCCTACCAAGGGCCCTACATGTCTAAGGTGCAAATAAAACCGAAAGAGGGGGGGCCCACTCCATACGGCAACCATAGGAGGGGGGCCACTGCCTAGTAAACCCCCCCCCAAGGCTCATCGCAGGCTAAGCCCCCCACCCCCTCACCCTATTATGAGGTTATATGAGGAAGGGGGTAAGTTGGGGACAGCTGGTAGACTGTCCCCCGGTGGTCAAACAGCTGTCCCAGCATACAGATATCTGTAACATCATTTCGCCTAGTCGAAACTCTAATTCAGGATATCTGTAATTAGATTTTGACTATCCTGAATGAACATTACAGATATCTCAAGTTTTTAGATATCTCTATTCAAATTTCATTTCAAGATATCTGTAACTTGATTATAGATATCTACAATTAAATTATGACTATCCCTAACTCCAGTTTGAGATATCTACAACGTCATTTCTATGGCAGGCCATTTTAACATCAAAAGGCTAAGTTTGACTATCCGGAATGAACATTGTAGATATCAGCAACGTATTTCTGACTAGTCGTAATTACATTTTGGATAGTTGGAATTGTAATTCAAGATATCTGTAACGTAATTGTGACTAGTCGAAACGACAAATAGAGATATCTGTAATTCAGTTTTGACTAGCCAAAACTGAATTACAGATATCTGCAATGACGTCATTGAAAACGACATTCAACTCGTCACACATCTTAAATGACAATTGTAGATATCTGTAATTCAGTTTTGCCTAGGCAGAATGACAGTTAAAGATATCTCAAACATCATCATCACTAGCTCCTCCTGTCTTGCACGGGCTGCAGCATTAAAAAGACGATTAAAAATCGCTTCGCCCGCTGGCTGCTCTACGACGGAGATTTAGGGCCACCAAAAACAGTAAAATTAAAAGATTTTAAGTCCTAAATTAAATTTACGATATTAAGTGGAAGTGAGCATGATGAGCAGCAGGTGAACACCACACAGCAGCAGCAGACCGACTAAACTTTGTTGAAGAGGTGAGCTGAATGTTTATTGATAACGTTCTAAATGTTTGGAAATTCGTTAGTTTGATTTATGATTTATTCATGTTTTATTCATTGATGGGTGGTTTGCAGGATCTGTGCAGCCCGAAGCCGTCGGTGTCCCTGCAGATGTCCACCTGCATCATTTCTTTCTCCATTAAAGACAAGATCTCTACGTTTCTGTGACGCTTCCGTCTGTGGAGGAGCCCCTTTTGGCATTTTCCACGTTGTAATGCTAATATAACAGACTATTTTCATTCCTCTTTATTGTTTTATGTTGGATCGGGACGTTTCATCTGGAGGAGAGGTGTATGTAACACTGTTTACTTCCGCATTGGTGTTCGGATGACAGGTTCATGACATTAGGTGACAGATGAACTTCAGGTTAAGTGAATGAAAAGGAAAAAAAAGGCTGCAGCGGTTCTCTGCACCCAAATGTGTCTCTGAGCTCCTTATTAAACAGATAAAACTCCGCTTTACCGACACCGAACCCCGGAAAGCCCGCTCCACTGACAATAATCTGATTTTGAGTCGCCAAAAGGTTCAGAATCACTTCGGTTAAAGCTATCCAGAAATAAAGCTAGGCTCCGATAAACGGAAGACTTGGTGTTTTTCTCTTTTCTTTTCTCTCTTTCCGATCGCGGTCAGAAGCGCAGGGGAGATTTCCTCCGCCGAAGGCGATTCTTCTTCGGGGTTCACTTTCCTGATCGGAACCCTAAACCTCCAGTGCGGATTAAGAACGACTCCAAAACAGTTATTCTGGGGGGGGGACACCTTCTCTTTATCACGGTGCTCCGTCCTCCGAACACACAGTATCAACGCACACACCTCCGCTCCTTGCTCACCCCCATCTCAGCACACACACGCGCGCGCATGCGCGCGCGCACACGCACACATGCGCGCGCACACACACACACACAGACACACACTCCACAACACTTTTATCTCATAAATTTACGAGATAAAAGTTGTAATTAAAGAAAACAAAACGTTTTTTGTAAACTGGTCCTAAAACCCTGTCGTACTGCTGCAACATGGTGCTAATCAGTGCTAATTACAAGTTAGCAGGTGCGATTTGAATGATTACAACAACACGCTTTGCTCCTCCCCTAAAGTGCGATGCTGACCTAATTTGCATACAGATATCTGTGACGTCATTTCGCCTAGTCGAAACTCTAATTCAAGATATCTGTAATTACATTTTGACTATCCTGAATGAACATTACAGATATCTCAAGTTTCAGATATCTCTATTCAAATTTCATTTCAAGATATCTGTAACTTGATTATAGATATCTACAATTAAATTATGACTATCCCTAACTCCAGTTTGAGATATCTACAACGTCATTTTGACTAGTCATAATTCCAGTTACAGATATCTACAATGTCATTTCGCCTAGTCAAAACTTAATTTAAGATATCTGAAAAGGAACATGTAGATATCTTAAATTGACTTGAATTAAAGATATCTTTAACTTGAGTTTTGACTAGTAAGAATGAAATTGTAGATATCTGAAACTTGAATTACAGATATCTACAATTCAGTTACAGATATCCGTAATTCATGAAGTGGATATCTGCAACTGAATTGTAGATATCTGTAATTGTAAACCCCATACAAATGAATGGTGAAAGTGATGTCATTTGTCCTAGGAATAATATCTTTGAGGATATCTAAAATTACGATTACGGATAGGAAGAATGTAGTTGCGGATATCTGAAATGTTCTTTTTGACTAGGCAAAACTCAAATAAACATATCTGCAACACACATCCAGTCTAGCCTTTTAATGTTAAAATGGCCTGCCATACATTTCTCCTAGTCAAAACTTAATTTAAGATATCTGAAAAGGAACATGTAGATATCTTAAATTGACTTGAATTAAAGATATCTTTAACTGGAGTTTTGACTATTAAGAATGAAATTGTCGATATCTGAAACTGGAATTACAGATATCTACAATTCAGTTACAGATATCCGTAATTCATGAAGTGGATATCTGCAACTGAATTGTAGATATCTGTAAATGTAAACCCCATACAAATGAATGGTGAAAGTGATGTCATTTGTCCTAGGAATAATATCTTTGAGGATATCTAAAATTACGATTACGGATAGGAAGAATGTAGTTGCGGATATCTGAAATGTTCTTTTTGACTAGGCAAAACTCAAATAAACATATCTGCAACACACATCCAGTCTAGCCTTTTAATGTTAAAATGGCCTGCCATACGGAGCCCGTGTCCTGACATCATAAAATGAAAATATATCTTGTTCCCACAGATTAATATCTCGTTCGCACGAAATACTATTCCGTTCCCACAAGATACTTACCCAACATGCTTTTCGTGATGCATCTTGGGGTATTGGCCACAGCCATGTTTGCAATGCTAGGAGCTAAAAGCTAAGTCCGGTGGGCGAAGCAGCCAGCTTAATCTTATGATATTTTTCTGATTTTCATCGAGACAATAACAGATCAACCATTTTTGCTTTTATTTTTACCCCTTTTGAATGCTCACAGAGACACGGAGGTATTGGCAGAAAGCGGCTTTTGCAGCAAGATGACGGAGAGCGTACCAGGATGATCCTGGGAATGAACGTGAATACGATGGATGCTTTTGTGCTTTTTAAAATAAATAAATCTGATCTCTAAACATCCTCCATGTCTTCAATGCAATGTAATGAGACACAGACAGAAATGTGAAGGTATCTGGTAGGTGGAAGGTGCTGTAAATCTATGACGTAAATAACAGGATAAATGATCGGCTAGTTAGTTAGCATGTAGCCTAATATAAATAGCCTTCGAATGTGAAGTGACTGATTGCTAAAGAGAATGTTAATAAAAGACAAGTCCTGAACATTATTATTCCTATTCGAGCCTAAACTACACTATCAGCTGGCTGTCTGTCTACTGGCCAACCAGTTGCCCGAATGCCGGCATGACAAGCAAAAGAGCTCCGCGGCGGAGCTAGTAGTAGCCTAGCAGGAGCTATCGCTATGGCAAAGCAGCCTAGGTATCCTAAATCTTATGATATTTTTTTAATATTCATTGAGACAGTAATACATTGATCATTCTTGTTTTTCTTTTTCCTTTCTTGAACGAATGTGGTTCTCAGAGACACGGAAGTTACCGCTGAAAGCGGCTTTTGCGGCCAGACGGAGAGCATATCCGCGTGAATGACTTTATGACGTGAATAATTATTGTGTACGAACGGATTAGTTATTGCGTTCGCACGAGTTAATCATTTCGAGGGAACGAAATAGTATTTCGAGGGAAAGGTATAGTATTTCGTGCCAACGAGATATATTTTAATTTTCTAATGTCAGCACATGGGCTCCGTAGAAAAGCGCCAAGGAAGAGACCAAAAAGTTGAAAATGTATATAAACATTTCTACCAACTTGGTAAGAATTTATGGTTTAAGTTTTCTTTTTATTCGAGTTTTAAATTTAAACGTTCTTATTTAAATGTTTTCAATATTTCTTACGAGCAAACGTTCCAAATTAATAATGTGTAGCTCCAAGTTTAAAACTGTTTTCAGATTTTTTTTTTCCAGATTTACCTTAAGTTTTTCTTATCTATTTTAAGCTAAAAAAATGTCAACATTTCTTCCTGCTGATGTTAAGCATGCAGATCTTTAATAGGTTAATCTTTGGACTTTGAACAATGTTGAATGTTTTCTTTGTTTTTCAGAACACTGCATTCAAAAGGCTTCATTTGCAAAGACTGGTTAGAAAAAAATGACTAATTACAGCAACAATTAAAAAAACATTATGATAAAATATGTTTGCATTAGTGAATAAAAATAAACATTTAAATAAAACCAACATGGCATCAAACATGGACATTTAAAGTGTTATTCTGTGAACATCGCAGCGGATGAGATGTTCAACATTTCATTCACTCAGCTTCACTGTGAAAAATTAAAAACATGAAATTATCAAATTATTGCTCACCTATCCAACAATCCATCATCCATCCATCCATCAATCATCAATCCATCCATCCATCTATCCATTCATCCATCCATCATCCATCCATCCATCCATCCATTCATCCCATAATCCATCCATCATCCATCCATCCATCCATCGTCCATCATCCATCCATCCATCCATCCATCCATCCATCCATCCATCCATCCATCCATCCATCCTGAAATCCATCCATCATCATCCATCCATCATCCATCCATCCATCCATCCATCCATCCATCCATCCATCCATCCATCATCCATCCATCCATCATCCATCCATGCATCCCTCCATCCATCCATCCGTCATCCATCCATCCACAAATCCATCCATCCATCCATCCATCCATCCATCCATCCATCCATCCATCCATCCATCCATCCATCCATCCATCTTCCATCCATCCATCCATCGGATCCATCCATCCATCCATCCATCCATCCATGCATCCATCCATCCATCCATCCATCCATCCATCCATCCATCCATCCATCCATCCATCCATCCATCCATCCACAAATCCATCCATCCATCCGTCATCCATCCATCCATCCATCCATCATCCATCCATCCATCCATCATCCATCCATCCATCCACAAATCCATCCATCCACATCCATCCATCCATCCATCCATCCATCCATCCATCCATCCATCCATCCATCCATCCATCCATCTTCCATCCATCCATCCATCCATCAATCCATCCATCCATCCATCCATCATCATGCATCCTCCATCCATCATCCATCCATCCATCATCCATCCATCTTCATCCATCCATCCATCCATCCATCCATCCATCCATGCATCCATTATCCATCCACAAATCCATCCATCCATCCATCCCCTCCATCCATCCATCCATCCATCATCCATCCATTTATCATCCATCCATCCATCCGTCCATCCATCCATCCATGCATCCTCCATCCATCATCCATCATCCATCCATCCATCCATCATCATCCATCCATCCATCCACATCCATCCATCCATCCATCCATCCATCCATCCACAAATCCATCCATCCATCCATCCATCCATCCATCCATCCATCCATCCATCCATCCATCCATCCATCTTCCATCCATCCATCCATCCATCCATCCATCCATCATCCATCCATCATGCATCCCTCCATCCATCCATCCATCCATCCATCCATCCATCCATCCATCTTCCATCCATCCATCCATCCATCCATCCATCCATCCATCCATCTTCATCCATCCATCCATCCATCCATCCATCATCCATCCATCCATCCACATCCATCCATCATCCATCCATCCTAAATCCATCCATCCATCCATCATCCATCCATCCATCCATCCATCCATCCATCCATCCATCCATCCATCATCTTCCATCCATCATCCATCCATCCATCCATCCATCCATCCATCCATCCATGCATCCCTCCATCCATCCATCCATCCATCCATCCATCCATCCATCCATCCATCCATCCATCCATCCATGCATCCATCCATCCATCCATCCATTCATCCATCCATCATGCATCCCTCCATCCATCCATCCATCATCCATCCATCCATCATCCATCCATCTTCCATCCATCCATCATCCATCCATCCATCATCCATGCATCCATCCTCCATCCATCCATCCATCCATCCATCCATTCATCCATCCATCATCCATCCATCCATCCATCCATCCATCCATCCATCCATCCATCCATTCATCCATCCATCCAAGTAGACCAATAATCAAAATCAAATGACAAGACAATTTAAAACTCTATTACAAGCAAAATAAAACCTAATTTTATGATGTGAGACACAGGATTGTGTTTCTTTTCTTCTTTTTGTGTTTCAAAAAGCTAAAGAATTTGTGTAAATTTTACATGTTTTTTTCTACAAATTGTAAACATTACTATTGATTGAAGGTTAGCATGCGTACAATTTACCCAGAATAATTAGTAAAACATGGGGTGGGGTTCTACTGCTTCATATTGAATAACCTGAGTAGCAGCTCAGGTTAAGGAGATGATGACTGCTGAGCAGAACGGTGTGATCATCTAAACTCCAGAGCTGAGCAAACAGGATCCAGCATCCAAGGCCTTAGTCCACTTGCAAATGAACTTTGGTGTGACTCATTACAGTGTGAATGCATAGAGACTGAGTACAGAGTGGAGAGAAACCATTAAGCCGGCAAATAATGAGAAAGTTTTGTATGATGAGGAAAATAACAACAGCACCACCCTGAAGAAGTGAAAAGAATTGAAGATTTCTTTTGACATTCGTGGAGAAACAACAGAATTGATCAAGTGGGACGTTTCTGTAGGAGTTTTTTTCTGATATTCAATTTTTTGAGTTTCAAACCCAGATAACATGGTGAACTTTGACCTTTTTCCAGGCTGAACACGGTTTTACCTCACCTGATTCCCCCTTTTTAGCTTTCACCGGACTCTACAGAACAATTTGATTCTTATATGCACCTGTACTGCCCAGGTCTGTTGAAACCGATTGCAATCTTTATTTAAACTAGAAGCATAGTCCACAAACAGCAAGAATGATTTCAAAAATCCACAGCAGCCACTCAGTGTTGCAACTTTTCTTTCCAAGTTTGTCCCCATGAGTAGCATGTGTGGACGCACCGTCCAAGTCTTCCCTGCAGGATTACAGTCTGTTCTGTCTGAATGGACCCTGAAGGAGGAGTGTCTGACGCACACACGTGCACACTTCTTTGCTTGTTGCATCCGTTTGTGTGATTAGTTATCGTCATTGTCTGTTCAATGCATGCTGTTGACAGTTATCAGTGCTGGTGGAGCTGCTGGTTCCACTCCTGCAGCAGCACAGGCAGGAGTCTTTACTGGATGCAGGCCGTCATAAAAACACGCCAGCCGGTTGGGAGGAACCATCTTTCCAGTTTTTCAGGGGGGATGAAGATTCTTTTTACTGGCTCTTCTTTGCCTTTCAGCTGGTGCCTTTAGGGGGCGCCACAGTGAATATTCTGCACCATCTGACCCTCTCTTCTTCACTCATGTCCTCCTTTAACTCATGTAGATTTGTGTAGATTTGAGTCTGAAAAGTGTCATGGTAACGTCTGTAGACCTGGTTAAACATTGCTGGACTTCCTCTTTGTAAGTAAAGTGGCCTGATGAACCTGTCAGTGTTCCCATTTGTGTAAATAAATGAGGATGATGATGATGTGTCTGGTTCTTCATCAGGTCAGGTCACTGGTTTAATGAAACTTTGCTTCATTTATTTATGAATATTTAGACATGGAGATAAGCCCCCTGAGCTGCAACATCTCTTGTTTAAAGGGGTTCTCTGTATCACATGTTAAGAAAAGTAGACCAGACAACATATGAACAGTAGAATCTAGCTCACAGTGTGCACAAGATTCCTCCACAAACACACCAGCTCTCCATTTTTACTCCGGCCTTCAATGACATCACACTAAATAGAATTCAAAGTGGGTTTTATATTGTTCCAGTTTGACTATCTTTATGTCTGAGAAAAGCTTTCTGGGTAAAGTTTTGGGTTCCTCCTGGGAGCGCTCTGTGCATTATTCATGGAGGAGATCTGAGGCCTCGGCTCAGGTGTGGGGGGGCATTTGTGGATCAGTTACCTGCTCTTGAAGTCGCTGCTATCTGCACAGAGGCCACATCTTAGACGGAGCTTACAGACTTCCTGTAAGTAATAAAAAAATCCAAAAGTCTTTTTTCTACCGTTTGCAAACCAAAGAGTGTTAACAGGAGGTCTGTGCATTCACTGGCTCAGGTTAGAGAGGATAGAAGATAGAAACTCTAGAAACTGAGGAGAAAAAGGAAGTGATGGTGAGTTTTAGTGTCACCACCATTGTATGTGTGATAGAAAAGAGGTTTGAAACGTCAACCGTACAGTTTAGCAGGGGGCGGCCTTCTGAAGCAAAGTGAGGGTCTGTCCTGCTGGTCTGTCTCACAGGTCTGTCCTCCAGGACAGCATCACTGGCTTCCTGGACACCAGTGATGCTGCAGAAATCCTGATAGAGCGAGGTCCATCAGGGATCAACAGTTAGAGAACAAAGAGAGTCTCTGGATCAGTCCAAGGTTCTGTGAAGAAGATGATGATGAAGAATCCTAGTAGTTTGGATCTGAGAGAAGAAAATGCAAAGCCTGTGTCATTTAGTAAATATGGTGAAAACAAGACTAGATCAATCATTTCCAAAAGGAGGGGTCTCCCTAAACATCTCCATGTGTTTTGAAATTAGATACGGAAACCTTCTCAACAAACCGAAAACAAATTCAGCTTCTTGTTATGGATAAAACGTGTTTTACATTAAACCGTCATGAAAAGGTTTTGTAAGTAGAAACAAGTATTCTGCACACCGATATTTAGTATTTTCACTCTGTCAACTGCTTGAAAAGTGTTATCTTAACCCTTGTGCTATCTTAGATGACCCCCCCCCCCTTCCATTGAGGTGTTCCCCCTACCATGACAAAGGTGGATAAAGGTGGAAAGATTTCATGTAATCCATGGACACCAGTGAAGATCACAAATCATTGAAGAAAAAAGGTTCAGAGCTCTGTCTAGTGGGTCTAGATGACCCCACTGTCTAGTGGGTCTAGATGACCCACCTCTGAATGGTAAAGTGCCTAGGATAGGATAAGGGTTAACGGGTCTATAATGCAAAATCAGCTTTTTGAGCTTTCAGTGTTTTTTCACGTTCATTCCTCATTAAAACATCCCCAAAGCGGTAATTTCAGGATTAGTTTAAGCATTACTGACCTCACCTTTGCACTAACAGTTTGCATGACTGAATGACTGAAATATTTCACACTAGTTGGTTTTAAGGCATAAGTATGCGTGTGAACACTATCTGTTTTGTGTACATGTCGACAGGTGGACATTTTTTGCAGCTAGCAGGTGTGTTGATAACATTTGAGTGTGTGTGTGGACAGGCTCCGCCCTTTTTGTACTACATTTGAACCTTACCATAATGATTAACAACCAGTAAACTTGTTGCTTTATGCTGCTTCATGGTCTTATCCCCCTTCCCCTCCTATTATCACCCCCTACCCCCCCTCTCTCTAACGTCCCTCTCTCTTCTTCCCCTCTTTCCTTTTCCGTCCGGTCCAACACCAAAGATTTTCAAACATGATTGAAATTAATAAAGTTTGGCCTCGATTACAAAAGGGGTTTATCCAGACATACCTTTGGTTTGTCTGAAGATTAATAACCCCTCTTGTTAAAGTAAAATCTGTCCAACACAAGAGGCCCTCAGTGTTATGGTGCCTGTCAGTCTCCTCCCCCTCCCCCTCCTGCTCTGCT
>JAUDJI010001234.1:0-11165 GCA_037389245.1 Oryzias sinensis | reverse complement strand
GGGGGACAGTTTACCAGCTGTCCCCAACTTACCCCCTTCCTCATATAACCTCATATTAGGGTGAATGGGTGGGGGGTTTAGCCTGCGATGAGCCTTGGGGGGGAAGCTACTTGGCAGTGGTCCCCCTCCAATGGTTGCCGTATGGAGTGGGCCCCCCCTCTTTCGCTTTTATTTGGACCTTAGACATGTAGGGCCCTTGGTAGGGGGGGGGTGATTGGACATCACTGCCAGCAAGCAGCAGATGTCCTCCTAGTGCCCTACCTGCCAATTTTAACCACACCTTAGACATTTAGGGCCCCTTGGTGGGGAGGGTGAGGGGACGTCACTGTGAGATGTCCCCTTAGTGCCCTACCCGCCAATTTTAACTGCACCCCCTTTAGTACACACACCCCTTTCCCCTCAAAATATACACACCCTCTCAAACACACATACACGCACACACATTTTGCAAGGAAGGTGGGACCTAGGACCATCTGTCCCCTGCCTCTTCCCTGGTGGGGGGTACGGGTCCCTTGGCAACAGCTGCTGTGTCCCCTGGGTGCCGGTCTCCTGGGCCCGGCGGTGCTCTCTCCGCTCGGGGGGGGGGGTCACATTACACCTGAGCCAGGGGGTGTCCGTGTCCCTGGGGGTGGGTTCTGGTCCACCCCGCCAGGCCCCGCCTTTTTTGTTCTACATTTGAACCTTACCATGATGATAAACATCCAGAAACTTGTTGCTTTATGTTGATTCATGGTCTTATCCCCCTTCCCCTCCTATTATCACCCTCCTACCCCCCCCCCTCTCTAACGTCCCTCTCTCTTCTTCCACTTTCTCCTTTTCCGTCCGGTCCAACACCAAAGATTTTCAGAAATGATTGAAATTAATAAAGTTTGGCCTCAATTCCAAAAGGGGTTTATTCAGACATACCTTTGGTTTGTATGAAGATTAATAACCCCTCTTGTTAAAGTAAAATCTGTCCAACACAAGAGGCCCTCAGCTCTCATCTGTCTGCCCAGCTGTTGGACAGGACAAGTTAAAAAAAAAAAAAAGTTCTGAACCAGCTCACCTGATTGATGGGTTCCTCTGTTCGGGGTCCTCCTCCTTGTGCTCCTGCTCCTCCTCTCCAGTAATTCCAGCCGATGGCCGACAGACGCCAAAGCTCCTCGCAGGAGCCGACGCACCTCCAGCCGATGAACCGCCAGCAGACGAGTAAGAAGGGAGGAGCAGGAGCATGGAGGCACCGGGGGAGGTGTAGAAAGAGGAGGCGAGCAGACTCCTGAAGAGGAGAAACACACTAATGACTGTGCATACGTCAAGCACAAGCAGCTCCATCCAAACACACCTGGATGGGTCTCCTTCATGTCCGTCAGTAACAGAACCGGAGGTGGAGACGTTAGGCCACGCCCCCTAACAGATGGCTCGATTGGCGTGACTGGTCGGGAGAGCATCACCAAGACTTGTAGAAAGAGAGAGAGAGAAGTCACCTTCTGAGCACAGGAGTCCTGACTCCACCCACATGAACCAGAGTGAGGATGAGGTGATGGAGGTGACCTTCATCTCAGGGTCTGTCAATCAAAGTATTGATCCTAGCATGATGAGGGCAGTCTGTCTCAGTGCTGCTCACCTTTGCTCAAAGCCCTTGGGGCGTCGCCACAGCCAATCAGCTTCCACTGACCTGCTCAGGTGCTTTGCCAGAGATTGTTATGCCGGATGCCCTTCCTGGCCCGAGCCCTGGGCACAGGGGGGCCCAGACTTAGGCCCTTGTTGCTACATTCTGTTAAAACCGTTTTATGACTGAGCGCTAAGAACAGGTGAAGTGACCGCGTGGTGGAGCGTGTCTCCTGTCGAGTGCGTTTGTTTATCTCACTAAAGGGAGAACTTATTCACATCACTACGTTTACGCAAACGTCTCCTCGCCATGTGGCCACTAACCCTAGAACTGCTATTCACCAAAAAGGAGAAAATGCTCGCAACTGGGGAGTGTTCATTTGGACCCTTCAAAATAAAAGTCTAATGGGCTAGACTCACTCTTCTATGGAGAAAAAGTTCTATTGCCATGAATTTAATGATGGTTTTATCGCCCGGCTGTAACAAAAGGCGGGATGCAGACGGAGTCTGACACTTTGCTCAAATCGCAGCAGCATCGCACACTTGATTGACAAGCAGAACGGCCAATCTTGATGCATACGGCATGGCGTGTTGTTATTCTTACGGTCTGGATCGCTTTTTTCACAAAAAGTGGACTATTTGTCACGTGGAGCGGCCTATTGCCATGGAAACATGCTCAGCCTGCACAGACCTCAGTCAACGGCAAAGGAAAGCGACACCTATGCTGGAGGTCACCACGGTTAAATCAAACATCCCTTCAGAGAGGAAGTCCTCCTCTTCCCGCTTGTTTTGATGAAGACGGTTTGTTTTAAAGAGGCCAGCGCAGTGAGACAGAATATTTAACACGTGACCTACTTTTCAGGTGTGCAGTCATCACTTTTTATTGCACACCCAGCAGCCAATCAGAATTGGTATAAATGCAGAGAATAGAAATATAGAAATATAGAAACTTGTCTCTACAGTAGCTCGTCTGCTAAAACAGTGTGGACCCCTGATATTGACCCTGTTCAATCTGTGATGCATCATCTGTCCAGATTATTAAACATTTCTCTCTGCAGAAAGTCTTTCCTGTGTTTTTGTGCAAAAAGTACTATTTCTACTAAAGTATCGATCGGATCGATACCCCACCCTGCTGTCCAGGAGGAGGCGCTGTGGTCCGGAGCTTTGCCTTCCTCTGATGTTGGCTCTCATGGAGGTTCTGGAGGTTCTGACTGCCTGGACACCAACATCCTAACCCAAAACTGCAAAGCCCCCCCTCCTGGTTCCTCAGGCCGCCGCGTCCTTCCTGCTGCTGATTATTTTAGGATTTATAATTTATATATTAATGATTAATTACCTTACAGGTAATTCAACCTGCTCTCGCGAGACTATCCAAAAGCAAATTATATCAGACCTCTCCTGATCAGATTCTAGGGGGCGGGGCTGTGCGTGGTTTTGCGGGTTTTGGCAGGTTTTAGTAACGGCTAGCGTCACTGTTAGCTAGCCCTTTGGTGAACCGGGACAGCCCGGCTCGGTTCCCGCCTCGCCTTACCTCCTTCGAGCCCGTAGGTCTACCGGTCTCCGTTAACGCGTCCTGCGAATCATCTGAAACGGTTCTGATGTGGAACAAATCGGATCGACCTACTTTTTTTTAACTGGAACGGTGGCTGTTTTCACAACGGACCGGTGTCAGGATCCCGGAAGTCCCACGAGTGGAACTTCCGCCGAGCACATCAAAATAAAAGTCTACAGGGACCTTTTTCATTAGGAGATCGCAGCACATAAACATAAAATAATATCTGTCTTCTTCTCCTTCAGGGTGTCCCCAGCCAATCAGCTTCCTCCGTCTGTCTTCATCATCCTCTACCAGCAGCTACCTTCATGTCTTCATCTCTGCATCCAGAATCCTCCTCTCTGGTCTTCCTCTAGACCAGGGGTCTCAAACTCAATTTACCTGGGGGCCACTGAAGGCGGGGTCTAGCTGAGGGAGGGCCGCAACTTCAACGCACACACACAACTAGTGAGTGTCTGAGAGCCAATACATTTGTATGGAACATGTACTATACTAATACTATACTCTATTATTAACTGTTTTCTGCACAAAATTTACTTATAAAACTCTCATTCAAATAAAATACGTAAATAAAAAAATCAATAAGTAAATAAATCAGTAACACATTTCTGTTTATTTATTCTTCTATATCTGCTGTTTTCTCATTTAAACGTCCTTAATAACACAGTTCAGTCAACACTGTTGAATTCTAACCATTAAACACTAAAGAAGACTTAAATTCTACAGTTCTGTAAATCCATCAATGGTTCTTCTCTTGTCTTCTCTCTGATGGACACTTGGCAGCACTTCCTCCCAAACTGAGACCCTCAGAGTGGATGAAGATGATTTTCATTAAGTCTGGACTGGACTTATTGACATTGAAGGTGGAGACGTCTGAGAGGATGTGCTCCCAATTCTGAGTCCGTGTTGAATGTTTTTATTTTTTAAGTTTACCCTTTAAACCACAAATCTGTAAAGGAGAAACAAAATTCATTAATCATTTTTGGATTTTCTATCTTATGACCTTTTACACATTTAAACTCTGGTCACTAGTTATTGTGGAGCTGGTCAGCCACTCCTATATTTTTATAAAAACGGATGGAAATTCATGTTGGAGACACTAAATATGTGCAGCCAAGATGCACAATAAGCCTGTTTGAGATCACTCAGGTGGAGGAAACATGGCAACAGATCACCTGGTGAGTGACGGATGTTTCTGCTTTTGCTCCAACATCACCTGTCAATCATCACAAAAAAATCAGGAGAAAGGGGCGGAGCAAGGCCCCAACCTGAGCGAACGCAGCTGGAAATGTAACACTGTACTGACTGCAAGCCGCCGATTGACTACAAAACAATGCATTGTGGGACATGTGTCCTGACGGTTTTTGTAGTTGGGTGATCAATTAAAATCATTTAAAATACCTATTGATTGAAAAAAAGGCTACATACATTACAAAACATTCAAATCAATATAAAAGACATAACACAGATCATACTGAGGGGGCGGGGCACATTAAAACTAAATTGAATTTAAGGACAACTAAAACTTCCTGTCCTCCTTCAGTCTCACTGCAGAACCCCCCCCCGGGCGCTGTCTCATCTCAAACACGTCTACCACTGCATTTTCACACGTATTTTCAGTGTCTCAGACTAAATCGTGTTGTTTTCTAGCACGTGTTTCATTTTAGAGCCCCGTTAGGTGTCACGCATGTCCGTGTGGGACATTTTTCTGCACAGCGACCCGACTCTCCTGTGCGGGCGGAGAGACCCGTTTGGTCGAGGTTGAATGCCGCCGCGCGCCTAACCGTAACCATAACCCTCCTCCGGGTCCATGCGACCCAGAATCAAGTTCAGGAACCGCTGCATGGATCTAGAAAATGACGAGCGAATAAATACGTTCTAATGAGGAAAGTAAGGAACTCCTTAGTGTGGTCCGGGGAGGGGGCTGTCAGGTTCTTGTCTTAAATGTTTTCCTGCTTTCAAGCCCGGTAAATGTCCCGCCCCAAAGAGTCATTTACCCCACGGTGATTGGTTGGTTGTCAGCGCCGCGAACACTGAAGAGGTGTCCTAAACACAGACTGGCGGGCCACATTTACATTAGACTTTCATATTGAGGCGGGGGCCGCAAATAGCCCGCGGGCCGTGAGTTTGAGACCCCTGCTCTAGACCCAGCATCCTTCAGTCTCTCCTCTGGACATGTCCCAACCATCTCAGTCTGACTGGATCTCCAGAACCAGAGCATGTTCTGTCCCTCTGATGTCCTCATTCCTGATCCTTCCTGAACCTCAGCATCTTCATCTCTGCTTCCTGTCTTCCTCAGTGTCTCCAGGAAACAACATGGCTGCTCTCCCCACACTGTTCTCCACCTTTCCTTTCATTTCAGCTCAAACTCTTTTCTGACACTTTTCTCCACCCACTCCAACCTGCCTGCACTCTTCTTCACTTCTTTTCCACTCTCTCCGTTCCTCTGGACTGCTGACCGCGGATCCTTCAGATCCTCCTTTCTTGATGTCTTCTCACTTTAACCTCACTCTTTCTCTCATCACACACGGCCTTTACCCCCAGACCCTCAGCAAACCATCATCAGCTGCTTAAGACGGACTCAGGTCCGGACCACACATTTATCTCTGTTGTCTCTTTTGTTTTCTGTCTGGACCCAACTCTTGGATCATCTTCAACCTTTGGAGGATGACCACCACTCCGGATTCCTCCACCTTCCTAAAAAGGAACGGTTTGGGCCACTTCCTTCTCTTTACGGTGACACTACGTCTGTGTAGGAGTGAAGTTCAAAGACAATAAAAGCTGGACCTCCACACCCATCTACTCTGATGTTTACCCAACCTCTGATCAGGTTGGAGTTTGGACCTGCTGCTGCAGAAAAACCAGTGTCTCCTCTTCAGCCAGGATGAAGCTCGCCACAGTGTCTCTGTTTTCCTCCAGCCTGCTGCTCGTTGTCTTCTCGACTGCAGCTCATGGCGGTAAAGTTCTGGCGTTTCCAGGCGAGTACAGCCACTGGCTGAACATGCGGACTATCATCGAGGAGCTCGTGGGGAGGAACCACTCCATCACCGTCCTGGTGCCAGATGCTTCACCGTCTGTCAACTACAACAACAGCAGAGACGCCGCCAAGTTTGACTTCCTGGTGTTCAAGGTGATGTCTTCACATACAACTCTGCATGAGTCCTGAAGAGAGGACAGAGTCCATGTAGACCCAGTCCACAGGTCCAGGGTGAGACGGTCAGGTGTAGAGAGGATTCTGCAGGTGTTGAATTTGGATCTGGAGCTTTTTGGCAGAAACCTCCAGAACCAGATTGTTCTTCTTGAAGAGTAATCCTGGTTGGGTTTGTTTCTCCTACCTGGGGGTTTTTCCAGGAAGCAGGTTCTGCTAGCTCCCACGGTAAGTTTGAGGCTAAGGAAGTTGATAACCTCAGCTTTCTGTTCCAGAAATGGAGGTATGTTTCAGGGTAGGTCAAGTTACCATAGCAACTCATGCTCTGAACATAACCTGGTCTGGAGCAGGTTTAGTTGAAGCTTAGTTTGTTTTCAGAGAGGTGAAGCAGCATGGCGTGTCCATTTGAAGATGATTTAGTGGATGAAGAAGCTCAGATAATACTTTTTCCACCATGAGAGGGTGATAAGACCACATATGGATGCTGGAAAGAGAAACTTTTTACTTTGATCTAACTTAATTATTTGCTTCAGTTAAGATGAATCATTTTTTAGTTAAGTCAGCTTAAAAATAACACGTAGTTATCAGACAGTTATTTTACTTTCATTCAAATTAATTCAATTAAGTAGGTGTAACTTTGGAGCTGCTGTTAGATCGGCACTGCAAGGGATTGTGGGATACCATGTCCTATGCCTGTCTGGACGGATTTGGGTTTAAGTGTGGGTTTTTGACCAAATGTGTTTAGTTGTTTAGCTGTTTTACTGTTTTGCCGAGTTATTTTGTCCTCCTTTTCTCAAGTCTCTGCACCATGAGTGAGAGGATGATGAGTTTATACACACACTACAGTTACGTAATATATTGACAATGTTGGAAAATTCCTAAATGAATGAACGTACGCAGCACATACTGTTTTGTTCTTTTCATTGTTATAAACATGAGGATCTGCCGGCTCAAACGTAGACATATGAGAGTTCAAGAATTATAATTCATTACGATGGAAAAAGATTACTTGAATTGGAGTAATACGACATTTAGTTAAATAAATATGTAAATTTGAGTTGTATTAACAGTTATTGAGTTTTATAGACGTAAGAAATTAGGTTGAATAAATGTAACTCAATTACTTGTTACCATAGAAGTAATTCATTTAAGTTGGCAAAATTGGATAAGTTATTTATATACATGCGTCACAAGGAAAATAGAAATATGATCAGAAACTCGTGTGTTTACTTTGTTTGTTCTTCTACTACAAGCAGAAACTCTTTCTTTTGCTGATGATGCAGCTGTTTTACTTTATTGATGGACGTGTAATCTTCATAGCCGTCATTGGGTTAGGGTTATTATGTATATTGTCTTTATGTACCTGCTGTGCACGTGCATTAACCCAGGGTTACCAAGTCGAGCGTAATTACACCAACTCATATCCGGTCTTTTGGAACCGACATACCCAGAGTAAGCAAGTTCAGGAGGATTTCAGCCAGAGTTCAGGGTTAAAGTCAGGGGAATTTAAACGGGCCTTCTGGAATACCCCCCAGAACTTGAACTGATGCTGTTTATGTTTCTCTGAGGTTCAGGGACTCGGCTGATGCGGATCCTTGTCCCACAGGTTCCCTTCTCTCGCTCAGACTCTGTCAGCATGATGCAGGAATTTATCGACTTCTCCATGTACGAGATGCACCGCTCCTCACTGCTGCAGGTCTTCTGGAGGATGAGCTACTTCATGCAGCGGTCCTCGGACCTGGGCATGCAGCAGTGTGACGCCATGCTGAAAAACCAGCAGCTGATGGCGACTCTGCGGGACGCGTCTTATGATGTGGTCCTGGTGGACCCGCTGGTCATGTGTGGAGACTTGGTGGCGGATCTGCTTGGGGTTCCGCTCATCCTCTCCTTGCGCTTTAGCTTTGGCAGCACCTTGGAGCGGCACTGCGGCCACGCCCCGTTCCCACCCTCCTTCGTCCCGACGGCTCCGCTGCCGTACAGCGACCGTATGTCATTTGTGCAGAGGCTGACCAACACGCTGATGACTGTGTCCATGTCGGTGCTGCACGAGGCGCTCTGGAGGCTGAAGCTGGACCCATACTACACAGAGGTCAAAGGTCAGATACTCAAACAAGCAAAGCTGAAGAGAAACCAAAATATAGCAATGCTAATCATGTGACAGTATCCTTGCATGCTTTTACTTTGAAAGAGTTTTGCAGACTGCTTTCATGCTGTCTTTGGAATTACACAGCAAGTGTTTTGTACGAACAGGAAGTCCCAGTAGCTACTGCGGCACCTTTGGGAAGGCCGACATCTGGCTGATCAGGACTTTCTGGGACCTTGAGACGCCACGGCCCTCCCCACCCAACTTCAAATTTGTGGGTGGTCTGCACTGCAAGCCAGCCAATCAGCTGCCAGATGTAGGAACTGTAGTGTGCTGTCACTCTTCAGCTTAAAGTGAAGCAGTTATGTAACTCTGATGTCACTTCCTGTAGGAAATGGAGGCATTTGTGCAGAGCTCTGGTGACGCTGGTGTGGTGGTGGTCACCTTTGGCTCCATGGTGACCAACCTAACAGCAGAGCGAGCCGAAGTCATCGCATCTGCACTCGGTCAGATACCCCAAAAGGTCAGAGGTCAGGCCGCTTCTATATGAGGCCATCTTTGTGTGTCAGCACAACAAACTGCAGTGTGGTTTCATCCGTCAGGTCATTTGGCGTTACTGTGGACATCGTCCTGCAACGCTGGCGCCCAACACGAAGCTTTATGACTGGATCCCACAGAACGACCTTCTGGGTAAGTGTCACCCTTTCACAATAAAACCAGCCTTCTGATGCATCTGTTTAGGATGTGCGACGACCACCAAAAAGTGGTTTAGTCCTGATCCTCTTTGTCTGATTCCCTCAGGTCATTCACGGACGCGAGCATTTGTGACTCATGGCGGCACTAACGGTCTGTATGAGGCCCTGTTTCACGGCGTGCCGGTGGTAGGCGTGCCACTTTTTGGAGATCAGCCAGACAACCTCGCCCGAATCAGTCGACATGGTGCTGCTCTGGTCCTCAACTTCAACAGCATGACAGCCGATGACCTGACGGAGGCGCTGCAGGCCGTTATCAACCAGCCCAGGTAAGCAGCAGGACCAACGCACACACCAGGTCAGGAAAGGCGCCGCCAAAATCCAGAGACGCCATGAGGAAAAGCTAAAGCTGTAGGATTGTGGTAACCGCTCAAATCCTGACTGGGGACAGCCAATCAAGTCCAAAGCTGCCCTTAAATGCAGCGGAACTGCTGTGGGTGAGAACCTGAACGTTCAGGCAGCACTCGGACGCTCCACAGCAGCCGTCGCCGTGACGCCTCCATCCACTCAAGTTACTGGGGGACCAGGAAGCACCATTTTGTTTGAAAAGCTCTACAAACTGAAGGACGGCTTCTGTCTGAAGGAGTTTGCTAACATGGCCTCCATCTTCCTACAGCTTCAGGACCAGCATGCAGCGCCTGTCGGCTATTCAACGCAACCAGCCGGTGGCGCCGCTGAGCACCGCCGTCTTCTGGGTGGAGTTTGTGATGCGACACGGCGGAGCCAAACACCTGCGGCTGGCGTCACATGACCTGACCTGGATCCAGTACTACAGCCTGGACACGGGGGCAACGCTGCTGCTTGGCCTGCTGGCCCTGGGGGCCGTCTGTTGGGCGGGGCTTCTCCACATCCTTCGGCGATGCAGACGGCGAGAACGCAGAGAGAAGAAGGACTGAGGGATGTTTTAACGATGAAGATGATGAATGAAGGTGATGAAGATGATGGTCTTGATGAGAATTAAAAATGCAAAGAATGACACACACGTGTGGAGAACATTTCTGACAATCCCACACGGAACAGAGACTCCGCCCACGTCTGCCTCTTTTGGCCTCGTGCAGATGTTCCAGCTGCAGATCAGAGGAGGTTCTGATGATGTTCCAGCTGTAGATCAGAGGAGGTTCTGCAGATGTTCCAGCTGTAGAATAGATGAGGTTCTGCAGATGTTCCAGCTGCAGATCAGAGGAGGTTCTGATGATGTTCCAGCTGTAGATCAGAGGAGGTTCTGCAGATGTTCCAGCTGCAGATCAGAGGTTCTGCAGATGTTCTACACTGATGTCCACAATATGTTTTCCGTTCAGGAACAGAACAGCAGCACTTTTGGATGGAGAACAGGAAGAGAACAGAAACAAAGACCAGGTGGACGACTTTATTCAGAACATAAAAAATTTACTTTGAAAGAGTGAACAAAACAGCAGTAAAATCTGGTTCATCTACTTCCTGCTTAATTTCATGACCAAAGCTGGCCCCTGGTGCACAGACAGAGTGAGGGGGGGTCTGGGACATTTTAACGAAACAAAAACGGCTGCAATGCACTTAGACTGACCTTCAAAATAAAAGCTCAGCAGGTTATTAGAATAACCTTTCTTGACCTCTGTGGTAACTGAGTTCACAGAGCTGTTCTCAAACATAACCATGGTTGTTGGGAAATACTTCAAAAGCACTTCAACCCTTCAGAATAAAAGCCTGGACTTCATCTGATCACCTACGGTACCGCCCCCTTTCTTTGTCCCTTTCTCTGTCCCTATCCCTGCCACGCTCCCGGTCACGGCGTGGTCCTCCACGTTCACGTTCCCGCTGCCGCTCACGCCGGCTGCTCACCACTGCTTGAGTCCGCCGCAGGAAGTCATCCACACGCATGTCGTAGTCATGCTGCATGATGGGAAACAGAAGACAGGTGACGCCCAGCTGATGAAGAGACGATGAAGAGGAGACGATGTCACTCAAGAACTCACCGGGCTGGAGGTGAAGGTGCGATGCTGCGGGACACGCTGCTTGTCTCTGAAGCGAGAGGGTGGAGCATCGTGGGGGGGCAGGGGGGGGTGA
>JAUDJI010001233.1:0-11165 GCA_037389245.1 Oryzias sinensis | reverse complement strand
GTCATACCTGTGGATGGGGCGAAGCTGCAAAGCATGTCAGGGTTACACCCCCCCCAGCTGGACCACGACTGTCCCAGTCGCACCTGTGCTAAGGGTCAGCGATAATGGGGTCATCGCTGAGTGCAAGAGCTTCTGTGTAAACATCAGAAAGACTCTGAAACAAGCTCTGCACAACTGACACCAGGGGATTACCCAACGCAGAATACTGAAAACGACTAGGCGGCTTGCGCATGCGACTCGACCTTCTCAGAAGTGCATTAGCATCATCTGAACAAGTAACAGGGCTCGGAACTGGACGCACATGTGACACAGACTGGGCTGACTGCTCACGGTCATCACTGGAAGGCCCCGCGACATCCAGAGGGTGAACAGGGGCAGGCAGCTTATCGTCCTCCTCAGTGACTTGTGGTCCTAGAACCATATCCAAATCCTCTTCTTCCCCATGTCCGTCCTCGGACGCATTATGAATCTGTGCTGCATCTGAACAAGGAGGATTACTAAACACAGCAGGTCCCACAACCAGAGTTTGCTGAGGAGGACTAACACAGCCCGATGTGGTGGAGGGAATGACATCTGCAGTAGTGGAGACCTCAGCTTGCTGGTCATGATCAGTCACATGTTTTATACTGAAACTCATCGGAAGGACAGTCCGTCCCCTAGGAATGATCACTTCATCATCCTCTTGCTCCTGATCTTCCGTTATATCAGGGGAAGACTGAAGTCGACTCTGGCTACGAGTATGCGGCCTCCGAAGGGTAGTACAGTTTGGGGCATTGTCCGAATAACAAGGAGGTAAAAATCCACAAGGGAGAAGCAAATCCCGGTGAAGCGTGCGAGTTGGTCCCCCTCCAGATTCAGGTTGTACCACATATACTGGTAGGTCACCGGCACGACTAACAACCACATACACATCGTGCTCCCATCTGTCAGCAAGCTTATGTTTCCCACGGATTTTAACATTACGAACTAATACACGGTCTCCCACTTGCAGACTAGCAGGTTTCACATACTTGTCAAAAGAACTTTTATTCTTATCTGCAGACCTCCAAGCATTCTTTGAAGCAAGTTTATAACTCTCTTCTAGTCTGGCTTTTAAGTTCTTTACATAGTCTGTATGTGCTACAGTTGGAGGTTCCTTTATCGGTAACCCAAATGCTAAGTCTACGGGTAAGCGAGGTAACCGCCCAAAAAGGAGTTCGTATGGCGTGTACCCAGTTACATCATTCCGTGTGCAATTATATGCATGAACCAGAGGCTTGACATGCTCCTTCCACTTAACCTTTTGTTCATTATCGAGCGTGCCTAGCATGTTTAACAATGTCCGGTTAAAACGCTCTACCGGATTCCCTCTGGGATGATAGGGAGTTGTTCTGGATTTCTTGATGCCAGTCATGTCACAAAGCTCTCCAACTAACCTAGACTCGAAATCTGAGCCTTGGTCAGAATGCAGACGTTCTGGGATGCCATAATGCACTATGAAATCATTCCACAAACACTTTGCGACAGTCCTGGCTTTCTGATTCGGAGTTGGAATAGCGACAGCAAATTTGGTGAAATGGTCAGTTAATACTAAGATGTCCTTCGTATTACTGCTATCTGGCTCTAGAGATAGAAAGTCCATGCACAGGAGTTCCAATGGTCTGGTGGTGTGAATGTTAACAAGGGGTGCTGCTTTCTCAGGTAAAGATTTACGCCTTACACAGCGATTGCAAGTCTTGACATAATGCTCCACTGCGGCTGCCATTTTGGGCCAGAAAAACCTTTGCCGTACTAAGTCCAATGTCCGCTCAATCCCCATGTGACCCATATCATTATGGAGGCTTTCAAGAACAACAGGGCGCAAATCTGGTGGCAGAACCAATTGGAGATGAGGTTTATCCTCTTCTTTCTTCTCCCGATAAAGGACTCCATTCACCAGCTTCAACTTACTCCATTCCCTCAGTAGCAAAGAGAGCTCAGGAAGAAGTCGATGTGCAACAGGCAGAACTTTCTCTCCCGCCTCAAGCTGCTGTATAACTTCTCTGATTGCTGGATCTGCATACTGTAATTCTTGTAGGTCAATGTCAGTCATGGACGGTACAATGTACAAGCCATGAGATGACTCCTCCTCAAAGGCTTCTGGAAAGACGTTAGTAGAGACTGTCATTGATTCAACCAATGCAACATCAATGCAAGCTGACGGAGGTAGACAACTTCTCAACAGAGCACCTTGACAGATTGCATCCACCACTTCAGGAGGTAATTCAGAGGGTCTGCTTGAATGAGATAGACGCTCTACAACACAATAGGCAGGATCCCACTCCCCATTCTGAAGTGATTCATTCAGTATGGGGGGATGAGGTCGCCGTGACAAAACATCTGCATCATTATTTTGCTTGCCAGATCTATACTGCAGCTTGAATGAGTACGTCGACAAGGCAGCCAACCACCGATGACTGGTGGCATCTAATTTCGCAGAGGTTAAGATGTAAGTGAGAGGATTGTTGTCAGTGATCACAGTAAAATGGGAACCATACAGATAGTCATGAAATTTTTCTGTGACACTCCATTTTAATGCTAAAAACTCCAGCTTGTGTGCAGGATAGTGAGATTCACTCTGGGAGAGTCCTCTGCTGGCATAAGCAATGACACGAAGCTGGCCCTCCTGTTCTTGATACAACACAGCCCCCAGTCCAGACAAACTTGCATCTGTGTGCAAAATATAGGGAAGCTTGGGGTTAGCAAATGCAAGAACAGGAGCCGATGTTAATTTGTCTATCACCGTTTCAAAAGATGTTTGACAAGCAGGAGTCCATCTGTCTCCAAACGGTTGTTTTGAATCTGTGTACTTTGATGCAGTCTTCTTGCTCTTGTCAGTCCGGCGGCTAGGTTCATAGCCACGAGTAAGATGATTAAGTGGTCCTACTATTGTGGCATAGCTTTTGATGAACCGCCGATAATATCCGGCAAAACCTAAAAATGATCTTAGTTCTTTCAGATTTCGGGGTACTGGCCAGGATTTTAAAGTGGACACTTTCTCTGGGTCTGTTTCAACACCGCGTTCTGACACCACATGTCCCAAGTAGCGCACGCTTGACTGAAAGAACCTGCACTTATCTGGAGAGAGTTTTAATCCAAACTCTTTTAATCTTTTCAACACTTTCAACAGGCGTTCTTCATGCTCTTCCAGGGTGGCAGAAAAAACAATGATATCATCTAGGAAAACAAGAACTTCCCTGAGGTTCAAATCTCCCATGCACTTCTCCATTAATCTTTGGAATGTGCTTGGAGCATTCGTCACCCCCTGAGGCATGCGGTTCCATTCCCAAAAACCCAATGGAGTCACAAAGGCAGTCTTGGCTCTGTCTTTTTCATCCATTTCTATTTGGTAATAACCGGACTTCAAGTCAAGAACTGTAAACCATTTTGACCCAGTTAATGCTGAAAAGGATTCCTCGAGGTTTGGCAGGGCATAGGCATCCTTTATAGTTTGTAAGTTTAGTTTTCTATAATCGATGCACAAGCGCACATCTCCGTTCCGCTTCCGAACAACAACAATTGGGGAGGAAAATGAAGATTCAGACTCCCTAATTACGCCAGCCTTTAGCAGATCTTGTATGTGTTTCCGCACAGCTTCTATGTCATTCGGATGTATGGGTCTGGCTCGATGCTTGAATGGTGTCGGGTCATGGAGATGAATCTGATGTTTTATTTGGTTTGTACAACCAAAATCTAGGTCATGGTGGGAGAACACATCAGACATTTGGGTGAGCTTATTTTTTACTCGCTCTTTCCAGTCAATAGGAATGGGCGAGTCTCCAAAATTAAAGTGTAATTTCCCTCTCCCCTTCTCATCCAGGGAGACATCCCTCGTTTGATGACTCAAGATGGTTGGCGATGCCCCTATACTGGCTATAACGGCAAAAGGGGGAATGGTAACATCTTGTTTAGACTCATTTTTCACAATAACAGGAACCTTATTGGGAGACTGTGTTGAGACTGTGACCAGGCAACTCTGCACATACAGCTTCCCAGGAAGTACAGATCCTGAGTGGTCAATTACAGCCCACTGACCTGACAGCTGTCCATTTAATTGTGCAGTGCCCTCTAGAACAACAGTACGGCCAGCGGGAACAGAAACTGGAGCCTGACTTAATAACTTCACAACTCCAGAAGAGCCTGCATGGTTCTGCTGATGGTTGATCTGTAGCAACTTCAGAACAGCTCGATATTTTGGAATAGTGGGCAGGGAGAAAACATCACTATTACGACCCAAGTCATACAAAGATTCCAATGTATTCATTCCCACTAAAACAGGTGTGTGGCTGTGGGGCTTTGCATCTGGGACCACAAGTGCTAGAGTTGGCATATCAATCTCAGACCCTAAAAAATCTTTGGGAAACGTTATTGTCAACTCCACATATCCCAAATATGGTACTAAATGTCCAGCTGCACCTTCGACCTGTAATAAGTCAAAAAGCGGACGAATTTGTTGATCATTGAGAAACTGATTAAAGAAGGAAACTGAAACTGTGGTGACCTGAGAACCAGTGTCCAAAAGGCAATTATGGTTTTGTTGTGCTATTTTAAGGATAGCGGTGCATTTAGAACCAACGAGCCCTTTTGGCATTTTCTTTATAAGCTTTGCTTGTAACAGTTTCCCACACTGGACGATCCTCTTCTTGGGACAGTTTGGGTCCCGTTTGGCTCCTGTTTGTCCCTCAACCGAAGCCGGACTCAGTTTAAATGATTTGAAGTGGAACTGTTGTATTGTTTTTTTCCAAATAATTTCTTTTTATGGGCAACCAAAGCAGAATTTGGCTCATTCTTACACTGGGGACGGATGTGTCCATCTTCACCACACCGGAAACAAAAGCCTGGTTTCTGTGGAAATGGCATGGGATGACGAAGAGGGTTTGTGTGGTGCTTTTCTTTTGCTGGTGGTCTGTTGTGGGCTGTTGCCGGTGGATGAGAGGCTGATTTGGGTTGTCCATGAGTCAGCATAGCTAGCTGCCGCTGTATGTCTGCTAGCTGATGAGCAAGCTGTTGGGTGATATTGGTCAGTTTAGCCACTGCTCCCCCATCATTATTGTCTGTTCGCACATACTGGGGATGATTAGTAACTTTTTGTCGAGTAACACCCAGATGCTGTTTCATCCGAAGGGTCTTTGTCGCTTCTCTGTCCTCTTCGGTGCGTAACAGCAACAACAGCTCTGCAAAAGTAGGAGGTTGAGTTTTCTTTTGTTTAAGTTGGAGTTCTGTTATCAACCCATCATCCCAACATCCACGACAGAACTGATTTAGTAAATGGCGACTACTATCAGACTCCTTGACTCCACCTCTTTTTATAGCAGCATTTAAAGCAACTTGAAGGCGTTGGAGGTAAGCTGATGCTTTTTCTCCGGTGTCTTGATAGGTGTCCATAAACTTGGCAAATAGTTCATCCCCATCCTGAACGGCACCATATGCAGAGTCAAGAGTGGCTAAATACACCATTGGCATTGTATTAGGACCGAGATGTTTAACCATATCTGCTGCAGGTGGCAAAAGGCTTTCAACAATCCGCCTGGAACGCTGAAGATCAGACACAGCTGGGTCTCCCAACAGTAGCTCTACTCCTGACCGCCAGGTCTCATAATCAGATTCGTTTGACGGTCTGGGTATCCTACCCGAAAACACCCTTAGCCTCTGATGGTGCACTGCAACCTCTTCGTTCTTTACAATATGCTCTACAATGTAGCGCTGGACTTCAGAAGGCTGAACTTCTATATTAGGATTGGATTTTTCCTTGCTGGAGGTTAACAGGGGGTCTGGTGCTGGTTGATGCGGTTTGCATTCCGGTTTGACACTAAAAGTCTCTGGAACAGGTGAAAGTGGGGTGAATAAAGAGTCTTTAGCAGATGGGAGAAGCAGAGTAGGCTCTGCATGCGGGGTTTGTTCCTCTTCTTCCTTGGTAGCTGGACCCAGCTCTGTGACAGCCAACCCAACCTGAGCCAACATATGCGCCAGCATGTCCTTATATTCAACACCCGTAAGTTTGGCTGTGTTTTGTAACTCAGACAAGTATGATTTTGTTTTAGTTTTAGAAAAATGCTCGGTGAAAATCGTAGCGAGTTCAGATATATAAAATTTAAGTTCATGTTCGGTTGAAAGAAATGTATATGGTAATATAGGACGCAGTGCACTAACAGCACTCCCATTGTTAAATTCTACAACAAGCGCATCATTAAACTCAGAATCTGCATCACTAATGGTCTCTATCCTGTTAATAGAGCCACAGGGTCGCACAAAATCAATCAGTTCATCATATGCAGGTTTTATAATGCCTTCAACTAAAATAGCATTTGGCAACTTAATACCAAGATCCAAAAACACATTCATGGTTATTCTTGATACTCAGAGAGAGAGAAAAAAAAATACAAACAAATTCATAACACTAACCACCATGCACTTCCTCCTAGCTAGCTCGCCAATTTATGTAGCCAGTTAACTAGAATCCACCAGACTCTAGTTAAAACTAGTTATATGGGCCAAAGTTCGTTTCAGAGGAAGTGCAAATGATGAGAAGCAACATTAAGATGCAGAAAGTGTATATAGGTATTTATATTTGATTTACAACAGAAAATAAACAAGCTAAAAAAACATAAATCAGTTCACTGCAGTGCATCTGCTGTCCATCCTCCAATAATGTTCATGAATCCAGTCCAAGAAGTTCAATGTAAGCAAAGTTCATTGCATTATCCATCATATCCACATATGGGGGTGTAGGTGTAGATGCTTCCTACCGCCCAGTCCAATGTTTCCAGCTTGGAACAGCCTGAATTCATAGCCGAACAGCCTCCATCCTCGGTGGAACCTGGCCTGCACAGAACCAGGAATATCTAACTTGTTTGTAATGGAAGAGGACATTGAAGTAAAACACAAATTCCAGCAAATAAACAACTAAAGTTCAAAAAGAGTACTCCAAATCAAACACTCAATAAATTCTGTGAATACAAACCAATAAAGAGTGAATCAAATCCCAAACATCAGTGACAACAACACGTCAGCATTTCTAACCACCGTGTGAACAGAACAACAAAACACACATAACCCGTTCAGCGAGACGAACTCAGCTAACGCCAGCATCAGCTGATCCGCCTGGGCACACAACCGAGAGTGTTTAATAAGAATGACACCCTGATATATACAAAACACTCACCAGTTCGCACGCTACTCGCTCGCATAGCACGTCTCATCACCCGCCTGCGTCTCATGCATGCAGTGACAGCCCCTTTGTCCGACTTCCGTCAACAAACTGACTGCGCATGCCCCTTTATAAAGCATAGTGCGAGAATCGCGCAAACTCTCGCGAGACCCTCATGTCATACCTGTGGATGGGGCGAAGCTGCAAAGCATGTCAGGGTTACATTTGGGAAGCAGCAAAAGCAGTCATGAGAGGGAAAATCATCTCTTATTCAACACATAAAAAACGCAAAGAGGAAGCAGATTTATTAGAACTAGAAAATAAAATCAAAACTCTGGAGACTGCTTATGCTGCTTCTGCACAGGGACACATCCTGGGCGACCTGAAAAATTTAAAGCTGCAGTTTAATGACATCATCAATAAACAAACACAATTCCAGATACAAAGGCTTCGACTGGAAAGATATGAAAACTCAAATAAATCTGGCAAATTTCTAGCTAATCAGCTTAAAATTAATAAAGAAAAATCAACAATCACTTCTATTATGGACCAAACAGGGAATGTCACCCATGACCCGGTAAAAATTAATAATGCGTTTAAAGACTTTTATCAAAACTTATACACTCCACAGATCAATCCATCAGAACAAAGCATCAACTCATTTCTCAACAATATAAACCTGCCCAAGTTAAACGAAGATCAAATCACAAATTTAAACTCTCCGCTCTCGTTGTCTGAGCTTCATGAAGCTCTGTTACTTATGCCTAACAGCAAAGCACCAGCACCCGACGGCTTTCCTGCAGAGTTTTATAAGGAATTCTGGGAACAACTGGCACCAACGTTTTATAAAACGGTAAAATTTATCAATGAAAGCCAATCTCTACCACCTAACATGAACTCTGCCAACATTATCCTTCTTCTAAAACCAGACAAAGACCCCACGAGTCCTTCAAGCTATCGCCCCATTTCTTTAATTAATGCAGATGTAAAAATTATCTGCAAAGCACTAGCACAGAGAATAGAAAAAGTCACTCCTCACATAATTCACTTTGATCAAACTGGATTCTTCAAAGGCAGACACTCGGATGACAATGTCCGCAGACTCGTTAACATAATAGACTTTGCCACCATCAAAAACCAGGAAATGACTATACTATCACTGGATGCTGAAAAAGCCTTTGATAGAGTAAAGTGGAAGTATTATATCACAACCCCAATGCATCAGTTATAACTAATAAACAGACTTACAACAGGTTTTTTCTTGGAAGAGGAACTAGACAGGGTTGCCCACTCTCCCCCTCTCTTTTTGCAATATTTATCGAGCCTCTAGCTGCAGCAATAAGACAGAATGAGAGTATTAAAGGAATTAAAACCAAACACAGCCATCATAAAATTAGTCTCTATGCAGATTACTGTTTTTAAGTAATATACATTCTGTAAATGAAACGGCAACAATCATTAATGAATTCTCTTCTATATCAGACTATTCCATTAATTGGAATAAATCTGTTTTATTAACACTGAACAGTAATGCGGAGCAAATACTCACATTACCAGTTAAATCAGGCAATATAAAATATCTAGGTATTTATTTTCCCCCCAAAATATCAGATCTGGTGCAGCTAAACTACACCCCATTACTGAAAAACATACAGGACGATCTAACACGCTGGACCAACCTGCCTCTGTCCCTTATGGGCAAGGTAGCCACAGTAAAAACGAAAATCTTACCCAAAGTTAATTATCTCTTCTCAATGATTCCCACACAACCGCCATTAAAATGGTTCAAAACATTAGACTCATCCATATCAAGCTTTCTATGGAACAATAAACCTGTCTAAAAACTTTAAAATCTGCATAAAGCTGTGGAGGATTAGAATTACCTAACTTCCACAATTACTTTCTTGCAAATAGATTACAATATATCTTAAAATGGTTAAAAAATAATTCAGAAACCAACTCATGGTTAGACTTGGAACAGGCGTTATGTGGAAAGATCAACCTGTCAGATCTTCCATTTATTAGCCAAATAGTTAAAAAAAACAGGATTGTTTCAAAAGTATTAATATAAACGCCACTTTAACAGCCTGGTGGGAATTTCTCAAAATATCAAAATCATGAATTCAACCGTGCAAAATGACACCCATCTGGAACAACCCAGACATCCTCATAAACAAAAGAATTATCCACTTCCCAGCTTGGCAAGCAGGGGGCATAAAACATCTAGAGCATATAATTATTGATAGAAGATTCATAACTCCCCAGGAACTTCAAGACAAACATGGAATAAATAACTTCTTGGAATATCAGCAACTTAAATCAATTATTACTAAAAAGCTGGAAAAAATTAACCAACGGAAGGCTCCTGGCCCAGACGGCATCAGCCCCAGGATATTGAAGTCCTGTGCCGCCCAGCTATCCACTGTTTTCCAGCACCTCTTTAACCTGAGCTTTAGTCTGATGAAGGTGCCGGACACCTGGAAAACCGCATGTCTGGTTCCTGTTCCCAAGAAGACTGCACCCTCTGGACCTAGTGATTACCGCCCTGTTGCCCTCACGTCCCATGCAGCTAAAGTTCTGGAAAGGATTTTGTTGTCCCACCTGAGACCTCTGGTGAAACCATCTCTGGACCCACTTCAGTTTGCCAGCCACGATTGGGGGTGGAGGATGCTGTTATTCACCTGCTGCAACGTGCTCACTCTCACCTGGATGGAGGGGGGGACACTGTGAGGGTCACATTCTTTGATTTCTCCAGTGCGTTCAACACCATCCAGCCCTGGTTACTGGGTGAGAAGCTGCAGCGGATGGTTGTGGACAGTGCCTTGGTCTCCTGGATAATTGATTACTTGTCAGACAGGCCGCAGTTTGTCCGGCTGGGCGGTGTCTTGTCTGACGTGGTGACAAGCAGTGTGGGGGCCCCACAGGGAACTGTGCTCTCTCCCTTCCTGTTCACTTTGTACACCAGTGACTTCCAGTACAACTCAGAGTCTTGCCATCTTCAGAAGTTCTCTGATGACTCTGCTGTTGTTGGCTGCATTAATGGTGGGCGGGAGGAGGAGTACAGGGATCTTGTGGATAAATTTGTGAGATGGTCTGGAGAAAACAACCTGCAGCTGAATGTGGAAAAGACCAGAGAGATGGTGATGGACTTCAGGAAGAAACCACCAGCTTCCCAGCCTCTCAGCATCTTTGGCAGAGAGGTGGCAGAGGTAGAGGAGTACAAGTACTTGGGAGTAATTATCGACAAGACTGAGCTGGAAGAGCAACAGCACTGCTGTGTATAAGAAGGCCAGCAGCAGACTCCACTTCCTGAGGAGGCTAAGGTCCTTCAACGTGTGCAGCAAGATGCTTGAGATCTTTTACCAGTCTGTTGTGGCCAGCACTCTGTTCTTCTCTGTGGTCTGCTGGGGGGGCAGCATACCTGCTAGGGACAGCAATAGACTGAACAAACTGATCAGAAGAGCTGGCTCTGTAATTGGTTGCAAAATGGACACGTTTGAATCTGTGATGTAGAGGAGGACTTTAAATAAACTGGTATCCATCATGGATAATCCTGAGCATCCTCTCCATCCTGTACTGGACGGTCAGCGGAGCTCCTTCTCCAACAGACTAAGGCAGCTTCGCTGTCACACAAACCGCTTCAGGAGATCTTTCATGCCTCACTCCATTGGACTCTAGAACTTGTCATCCATGTGCAATAGATAAAGTCATTTATGGTCCGTCTATTTTCTCTCTCCTGATGTGGCATGCAATACGACTGTTCTAATTCACTGATGTTTCTTTCCGATTGATTGTTCTGGTTCTCTGTCATCTATTGTGTGTAAGTTTGTATCTTGAGCCTAACGCCGACACTGCAACAACAGAATTTCCCAAGCTGGGATCAATAAAGTATCTTTATCTTATCTTATCATAAATACAGAGACAACGATTTAAAGCTACCAGATGTAGTTACTACTCTGATTAATTTCTCAATGAATAAAACTCTCTCCAAAATATACAA
>JAUDJI010001232.1:0-11168 GCA_037389245.1 Oryzias sinensis | reverse complement strand
AATTGATACTAACAAAACAATACTAATGCTTGTCCAAAAACTGATATCTATCTCTCTATCTCTCTATCTACTCAAGTAATCAATCAAGTGGCTGAAATAATATACAGAAACATGTGTGCAGAATATGAACTGGAAACCCCAAGGTCAAAATGGGAAACACCTCTGAAGGTGGTAGAGAATGAGAGGGCAAAGATCCTGTGGGACTTCCAGATCCAGACTGATGGGATGGTATTGGCGAACCAACCAGACATTGTAGTTGTGGATAAAGAACAGAGGAAAGCCGTTGTGGTGGATGTGGCAGTGCCAAGCGATGGGAACATCAGGAAGAAGGAACATGAGAAACTGGAGAAATACCAGGGACTCAGAGAAGAACTGGAGAAAGCCTGGAAAGTGAAGGTGACAGTGGTGCCTGTGGTAATTGGAGCACTCGGGGCAGTAACCCCCAAGCTGGAGGAGTGGCTACAACAGATACCTGGAAAGACCTCAGCCCTCTCAGTCCAGAAAAGCGCAGTATGAAAGCTTGAATGTGGATATAGGTCAATTGCGACAGGTGAAACAATGAAGCCTGTGTCAGCAGGCCTGTCCATGCATGGTGCTTTGGGTGTTGCGTGAAAGCTAAACATTGATCTAACACGCCAGCTGAAAGAAACGGACATTGGGGCCAACCATTAGACAAAAAAAAAAAAAAAAAAAACTTCCAAGGCAATTAAAAAAGTGCAGAGGCAGCTGGTTAGATGTGGAAGAAAATGGAAGGTGGAACACCTTTTGGATATGAATTTGTTAAATGTTACTTATATTTTTAATGTATGCATTGATGGTTAATTGATCATGCTGTTATCTGAAATTTAATCATTTATAGTTATTTAATTGTACTGGTTATCCACCCTGTTTAGTTGCTCACAGTTCCGTCAACATGACCTGATGCTCATTAACGCACTGGAAATATTCTCTGTTCTGTAACCCAAATGCAGATAAAGAGCTTCTTTGTTATGTAGAAAATACAGTGGATTCTCCATGAGCATGCTCCGCTCCATTCTGATGCATTCACTTCTAGACAAATAAATCGATGTACGTCTTTTTTTTCCTCGTCTGAGGTGGCATTTCGATCAAAGCTGTACGGCTGCTTAGCTCCTGTATCGCTCGCCATTTTTGGGCGCACCGGTAAGCTAGCAGGAGAGTGTGTAAAAAAAAAAAAAAAAAAGAGCTCTCACTTATGGTTGACGAAAAGGAAGGATGGGGTCACTCTGCACCAAAGATCCCGCCCACAACAAAGGGGTAAACTTCTGATGAACTACAGCCGTTCTGCAGAAACTGTGTCCGAGAAAACAACAAAGTTCTCTTATTTTGGCTAAAAACTGCATAATTTTAATTAAAAGACCACTGGGAATGCTTTGAAGATTCATCAAAAGATTATCAGAGTGAAACTTATATGCTACAAGAACCATTTAGGTCAGTTATTTATTATTATAAAGTCCCACTTTAAAAAAAACCACACACACAGGTGTGTATGCTGGTAAGGAAAGGGTTTTAATTTTTGGTTCTTGGTTTGTAGATGGTTTGGCGGAGCTGTAACGTCCAAGGGGAACCCACGACGAAGATGGATCGTTACTGCGGCCTGTGGCGTCACTGGTGGAAACAACCTTGAAATGGCAGAGGCTCGTGGTGGAACAGAGAGTTCTGGGGCTTGAATCCAGAAAGAGGGTGACTGGTGCAACCACTCGTGGTGAAGGAATGCTGAGGACAGATGGAGAGCAAGGCTTAGGCAAGAGAAATAAACAACTATGGCAATGAACGAGGCGACCATACTATGCACCATAGAGGAGCAACGAACTGGCGATGAATACTGGTCCTGGATCTCCTTTTGAAGGCAGACGGGTGATGAGGTGAGTGGACACAGCTGTGTTGAGTCAGGAGGGGAGGGGGAGGATATCTGACATAGGCACCATGACAGCATGTGGCTTGGAATCTCGACAAACAAATGCTGACTCCACATCCTTAACTGAAGTTGAAAATCAAACTGAATGAGAGAATAATCAACATAAAATATGAAACTTGCATTTAGCCAACAAGATAGTAAAGATATTATAAAGTCAACCTTTTTCCAACATTTGGTAAATTCACTGTGACTTTGTATTTTTTTTAATCAGAAATATTGCTAGCCTCTATTATGGAGTCATTGAGACCTTTAGTCCACATGTCAGTTAACTTTCTCAATGCATCCTAGTCATCAATCCACACCACAAGCAGTTGTTTCTGCACACAACTTCAGTTTCACCAAATAATCCCTAAACATACTGGCTTCAGGCTGAGAATAAATAAACTCAATAAAGACATTTGGAATGGAATCCCTGTATGTGAAATCAAAGAGTTCGAATTTAGATTTAGGACAAATTTGTATGAAAATAGAGAATATTTTCATTAGGGTGATTATTATTATAAAGGAAAATGTGTCCTGCTGAGTATCCCCAGCTACGATGGGAGCTGGCCTTATTTCAGAAAGAGCTCCTCTAAAAGCTCTCTGTAACCTCTCCTCTTCCATAATGCATTTATGAAATGGTGACTCACTGAGTTCTGCAAAACCTAGTTATAAACCCAAACCATCTGATAATGATTTAAGGAGAAGAAATTAGTTTTTCATGCTGATGAGTGTTACAGATTTTTTTTGTTTTTTCTTTAATGCCGTGTTACACAGCCATTACTTACATTTAGTGCAGATTGCACAGATGAAATTTGGTCGTATGTGAATATACGCGGAAAAAGTGAGAAAAGTTGCAGCTTTTTCATAAAATTGTCACAGATGTATCAAGAATGAACCACAGAATCAAACCACGGAAGAAGTATGAAAAAACCACGCAAAGAACACATGAATTAACATAGAACATGAACCGTGTGTAATTATTGTGTTGTTTATATGCGATTTATTAGTGATTTAAACATCAATTACATAATGTGAATGTGGTATATGAGCCGTATACGTGATACAAAACACATACATTGGTAATACTTGCGTGAAAAGTCTGTTAGACCAGTGTTTTTCAACCTTTTCTGAGCCACGGCACACTTTAACCTTAAAAAAAATCCTGCGGCACACAAGCATCCAAAAAAAAAAAGGAGAAACTCATAGTCTGTATTGATCTACAGCCCCTCCACAATCTCACATGCATTTTTGAGATAATTGTTGCAGAAAAACTGGAAGCTGCAGCTTTTTTTTTTCTAAAAGATAAAATAAAAGTTAAGTTAGAAGATTTAAAAACAGTTTGAAGTGTGTTCGTTGGTTTCAAGACGTTTAACAACAGATCTCCTTGTGCGCTGTCACTCTCACAACCCAATGCATCATCGGAGATGTAGTGCATTAAACGGCTGGCGGAGATCGCTTTTCGGAGCTTCATTGTTTTGTTCACTTGTTCCACGGTCTGATACCGGATTCTGTGGAAAGCTACACCGCTAAAGACGAGCTTTAGCTTGTATTTTTGTTAGAACTGAGCGACTTTACGAGCTAAATCGGGACAAGGAAGTGAAGATTTTAATCACTTCTGATTGGTCAGACTGATGACATGTGATTAAGCCTTCAAGAATGATTGGTGGAGACAGTTAAAGGGACGGGACTTTTCCAAAATACAGTCGGAGCTGCAGCTGAATAGCGGTACTGTCATTCTTATCAAAATGTCTTTAATAAAATAAAATAAACGCAAAGAAAAAGTATTTTGCGATCTTTTATATTCCTAACTCCCCCTGATAAAACTCCTCAGTGTTTTATCAGGGCCTGTTTGGATGAACAGAGAGCTGAAATCCTGGAGATGGGAAATGTTTTTAGATTAGTTAATGAGGGCAATTTCCCACGACACACTTGACCATCTCCCACGGCACACTAGTGTGCCGCGGAACACTGGTAGAAAAACACTGTGTTAGACATACGTGGGAGGGCAGAGGAACGCGACCAATTTGCATGTGCATCTTGCAAAAACCAAACAAAATACACGTAATAATTACGTATAAACCACACAAAATATGCATAAACTGCGTAATTCTCAACTGAAGTTTTGAAGACCTTAAAACCCAAATTCCCATAAAGACCCGTCGGCCAAAACCTCTGACGGACATCTCCGCAACATCGACGCATGAGGAATACAAAAAACACCTATGAATTACGTATATCACGCATGAATCACAAAGACAGAGATGTTGTGGATTGAAAATGCGCAAAATGTATGTAGTGGTGTTGTGATCGGTGTGACCAGGTGGGCATGGCTGACTTTTTCCCTGGTGCCTCCCTACATGGCACACCTGATCCTCATCTCATCAAGGTCTTTAAATGCCTGAGCCTGTTGCTTCTCCATGCCGGATTATCACTTTTCCATTGCTCTACATATCTGTGGTTTTCCAGTTTAGTTCCCTGATTCTGCTGCCTGTCCAATTCTGTTCCTTGTCCTGTGAGGAATAAAAACTGTTTAACTGCCCTCGGAGTCAGATTCTGCTTTGGGGTCCTACCGCTCACCATAACAGAATAATCCGGCCAGAATATGGACCCCGCAGCGTTTGAAGAGGTTAAACATGCCCTTTCGTCCCAAGGGGCTCTTGTTGGACTGCATGATCAAGCTCTCCAGGAAATCATGAACACCCTTCAACATCTTTCCACCGGAATAAATCGTCTCGGCGGTCGCCTGGAGGAGGTCTCGTCTCAACTCACCTCAGGAAGATCCCCGGATCCAGTTCAAGCCGCAGTATCGGATCCAGCCCCGTCACTTGCTCCTCACGTTCTTGCATCATCTCCCCGTGAGCCCTTCATCCCCACTCCCAGCATGTACTCCGGAGAGATAGGTCTATGCAAATCATTTATCCATCACTGTAGACTCGTGTTCGATCAGCAACCGCTCACTTATTCCTCTGAAAGATCCAAAGTGGCGTTCATCATGAGTTTACTGTCAGGCAAAGCCTCTGCCTGGGCTGTTGCATTAGCCGGCAGTAATTCTCCCCACTGCGACTCTTTGGCTTCATTCACGGCTGAAATGCTCAAAGTTTTTGATCATCCTCTCCAGGAAAAAGAGACTGGAAATCGCCTGCTCTCCTTACGCCAAGGTCCCGCTTTGGTTTCGGAGTACTCCATTGACTTCCGCATCTCCGCTGCGGAGTGTGGGTGGGATGAAAAGGCCCTCACCAGAATATTTTACCGGGGTCTTAGAGAGGAGATCAAAGACGAACTAGCTGCTCGTGACGAAACTTCCAACCTAGAGGAGTTAATTTCCCTCTCCATAAGACTGGATAACCGCCTTCGCGAGAGACGCGGGGAAAGGGCAGCTCGACCCTCTCGTCCCGCCAGCTCCTTGCCGGTCACGCCCCTTCATCTGCCGGTGTTCCCTCCACCTGCAACTCAGCGGGACTCCACGACCACGCCTCCCCAGGAACAGAGCACGCCGCGCTGCAGCGAGGAGCCTATGCAGCTCGGCAGGATGACTCTCACACCTGAGGAACGTCAGCGCCGCATCTACCAGCGGCTCTGCCTCTACTGCGGCCAGTCTGGCCATTTCCGGCCCAACTGCCCCGTACGGCCAAAAGACCGGGCTCATCAGGCTCAGAAGGGGCACTGGTGAGCCGAACCCCTGTGGATCCCTCCTCCAGACGCATCCATCTTAAAGGTACTATCTCATATGACACCACAACATTACAGATCCAGGCTTTAATGGATTCCGGTGCAGATGACAATTTTATTGACTCTCAGTTTGTGTCCCAATCCAACATCCCCACTGAACTTCTACCAAACCCTAAAAAAGTGTTTGCTCTGGATGGTAGACTGTTATCCTGTGTCACTCACCGAACACGTCCTGTGTCCCTGCTGGTTTCTGGCAACCACAGAGAACTGATTAGTTTTAACATCATTTCATCTCCATCCTCTCTGCTGGTGTTGGGTCTGCCCTGGCTTTCACTCCATAATCCACACATAGACTGGTCTTCTCAATCCATAGTTAATTGGAGTCTTTTTTGCCACTCTCACTGTTTACATGCTGCTGTACCACCTGTTTCCACCTCTCATGAGCCTCCTAAGCTTATTGACCTTTCTTGTGTACCATCGGATTATCATGACCTCAAGGAAGTTTTTTCTAAGGACCGTGCTTCCTCTCTGCCCCCTCATCGACCCTATGACTGTGAGATTGAGTTGTTACCTGGTGCTTCTCTACCCTCCAGTAAACTGTACAACCTCTCCAAGCCTGAGAGGGATGCGATGGAGACATATATAACTGAGAGTTTGGCTGCTGGACTTATCCGTCTATCCTCTTCCCCTGTTGGAGCGGGATTTTTTTTTGTTGATAAGAAGGATGGGTCCCTTCGCCCATGTATTGATTACACAGGTCTAAACAATATAACAATCAAAAACAAGTATCCTCTCCCACTCATGGACTCTGCTTTCAGCTCCCTCCAGACTGCAACCATCTTCACCAAGCTCGACCTCCGAAACGCTTACCATTTAGTGAGAATAAAGGAGGGTGATGAGTGGAAGACGGCCTTCAATACTCCTCTGGGACATTTTGAGTATTTAGTGATGCCGTTTGGACTGACTAATGCTCCAGCTGTTTTTCAATGTCTCATCAATGACGTTCTGCGTGACATGTTGAATAGATTTGTGTTTGTTTATCTTGATGATATTCTGATTTTTTCACGGACTCTTGATGAGCACGTTCAACATGTCAGGCTTGTGTTACAGAGGCTGTTAGCAAACAGGCTCTATGCTAAAGGTGAGAAATGTGACTTTCATGCCTCCAGTGTCAGTTTTCTTGGGTTTGTGATTGAGAAGGGCCAACTCAAGCCAGATCCTGCCAAGATCAAAGCTGTAGAAGGGTGGCCTACACCCACAACCAGGAAGCAACTCCAAAGGTTTTTGGGGTTTGCCAACTTTTATCGGAGGTTCATCAGAAACTACAGCTCTGTGGCTTCTCCCTTGACCAAGCTGACCTCTGTACGAGAACCCTTCTCCTGGTCCTCAGGAGCTGAGGCAGCCTTTATTAAGTTGAAGAATCTTTTTTGTTCTGCTCCTGTACTGTCTCATCCTGATCCTACAGCTCAGTTCATGGTGGAAGTGGACGCCTCAGAATCTGGAGTTGGGGCGGTGCTCTCTCAGCGTTCATCCTCAGATCGGAAGATGCACCCCTGCGCTTTCTTCTCCCGACAGCTGTCTCCTGCGGAGAGGAATTATGACGTGGGGAATTGTGAGCTATTGGCAGTTGTGCTGGCCTTGAAGGAATGGCGCCACTGGCTGGAAGGAACATCTCAACCTTTCCTGGTATGGACAGATCATAAGAACTTGTCGTACCTCCGCTCTGCCCGCAGACTGAATCCCCGTCAAGCTCGGTGGTCCCTTTTTCTGGGACGCTTCAATTTCACCCTCACTTACCGCCCAGGGTCCCGCAACCTAAAGCCTGATGCCCTGTCCAGGCAATTCGAGCTGCCAGCCTCCTGTGATACCACTCAGGACACAATCCTACCTCGCTCCTGTGTTGTCGGTGCTGCCATCTGGTAGGTGGAGCGTGAGGTTGAGAGAGCTCTGAAGGACACGGGAGTTTGTCCAGGCTTGCTCTGTCTGTGCTCGTGGAAAGGCTTCTCATCGAGCACCAGCAGGTCTTCTGCGACCACTCCCAGGTCCTCATCGACCCTGGTCCCACATAGCTGTGGATTTCATCACTGGCCTTCCACCTTCTGAAGGTAACACTTTTTCAAAGTCTGTCCATTTTGTGCCACTTCCCAAGCTCCCTTCTGCCCTCGAGACAGCCAACCTCCTGGTCCAGCAGGTATTCCGTTTGCATGGTCTGCCCCAGGACATTGTGTCAGACCGAGGCCCCCAGTTCACCTCCAGGGTGTGGAACGCTTTCTGTCGGGCCATTGGGGCCACAGCTAGCCTGTCCTCTGGATACCACCCCCAAACCAATGGCCAGACTGAGCAGGCTAACCAGGACCTAGAGGCGGCTTTGCGCTGTGTGGCAGCTACTCATCCTGCTTCGTGGTCAACTCATCTTCCCTGGATTGAGTATTCACACAATTCCTTGGTCTCCTCTGCAACAGGTCTCTCTCCATTCATGGCGTCCAATGGCTATCAGCCTCCCCTCTTCCCCTCTCAGGAAAGAGCCGTGGCCGTCCCTTCTGTCCAGGACCATCTCCGCAGGGCCGTCGTGTTTGGCACGAGATTCTGCTTTGGGGTCCTACCGCTCACCATAACAAGTGGCCTTTAACGAAAACCTGTACCTGACCTCAAATATGTTTTTTCCAACTTTATTTCTTTAAAGTGTAGAGTTAACCATTAGGAAAAGAAATTGGAGTGAACACTAGTTAAAGTTGCTCCTTTTTTTGTTATTTTGCAGATTTGTATCTGACGGATGAGTTTTATGGAGATAGAAAATATGGGATTCTGTTGAAAGGAGATTAAAAAGAGGTAGGAAATTGATTAACAGCAATACATTCAGATGTTTGTTTTAATCTATTGTAATCGCAATCTATGCTGTTGTCAGCCAGACATTATGTTTCATTGTACAACCGTGTCATTGAGATTTGAAGACTTTTAAAAACCTTCCAGCTATAAATGCCTTCCCGAAAAACAGATATAAGTCAATAGAAGAATGCACATTCAAGCATTTTTTATCAGAACAATGCTGACCATAATGTATAATGATGCAATATTTACCCTATACTTGGTCCTAAAATTATATACACCCCCAGGTGACCACACAGCCCCTCAGGATATGCATTTCTTTATTAATTTAATCACATGGTGTTCTGCATTCTGTAGACCATTGTCAATCTCCTTCGTACCATGCCTCCTCTATAGAATGCTCTCAGCTTTATAACTCTTTGATTGTGATCAGATTTTTGTTTTCATTCTATAGTACTGGACTTTTTTTTTACCATAAAAGTCCAGTGTTTTCTCTCTTTAAACAAGAGAGAAACGAGTGAAAGTGTTAATGTGTGTCTAAGAAAAGTCTATAAAGTGTGTAGTGAGGGGATCTACAGCCTTGAAGACTGACACTAATGAAAACTGGGTTTTTTTCTGATAATGGAGGACATATATATAAAGAAAAATAGTCAGAAATCCCAGTTCCTTTTCTAACCATTATTTCATTTAAGTGGTTGTGAATCAAGAAAAATCCTGTATTTGTGACATACAAACTATTGTCACAGGCTCCCAGCGCTCCCCCATTCCGATGCATCTCCTACTGCACGTGTCAAAGTCAAGGCCCGCGGGTCCAAATGTAGCCCGCCATGTCACTTTATGTGGCCCGCGAAAGCATAGAAGTTTTTCATTCCTTGAAAATATTTTTTTTTAGTTGATAACGTATTATTTATGTGTGATTATTCAATGTTTGCCGGTCTTATGTGTGTATGCAGAGAAATTGTTGTCATCAAACCATCAATTGGATGCAAAGCTGTGTGCTGCCTTTTTTTTAAATGTTACATGTGTAATACATGTTCTTTTTAGCTCAGTTTTATGTTATTTTTCTTTATTGACTTGGACAGTTTGATCGTGGGTTTTAATAAGCAGACACAATTTAAAAGGATTTATGCTATAGAGTAACAAGCAAACATGTTTTCTATGTAACTGTAATTGTGAGTTTAAAAAGTTATAATAAATAAATGATGCATTATTTAACATTAAGGAGTAGTTACATTTATTTTTCATTACATTTAGTTACATGTATAAGTTATATCTGGCCCTTTGAGGTCAGCCACTATGCTGATGTGGCCCTCAGTGAAAATGAGTTTGACACCCCTGTCAGACTGTATGGAGAGTGTAAAACAGGGCCATCCGATTGGGACTGATACAGGCAATGTGAATGCAGGCCAGGGAAAATTCTGACTTTGATTTGTACCAATTGCCTCATGTGAGCCCTATGGATCTTTGTAGGAGATAACAACACGGCATCGACGTCCACACCACAGTGTATAATTGAAAAAACATGGCTGGTATGAGCCGCTCCATCACTGAGCCCATGCTCACTAATACAGCATTAACCACGGACATTTTTAGCTGCTATTTCTATTTCTATCATCAGCGCCGGATGTCCGATTACCTACCAAGCTTTTTGTGGCATGTTGATGCAATTCACAGCAAAGGATCCACTGACTCTGGGCTAATGTGATGTAATGAAATAAAAAGAAAATATGAAAAACAAATATTTTACTACCATGTGATGCTATGGGGCTTGTTTACATATGATCCCATTAAATCTCCAGATCATTAAGGATAAGCTCAATGACTTTTTGCCCTTCTCTCTCTCTGTACAGTCTGTGCCTTCCCGTGTGCTCGATTAACAACATAGTAATTCTTGTGGAATGGGCAGTCCAGAAAAGGGTTTAAGCCAGCACTGCCTGGACAGAGTAACAGATTATAGATTTTTAAATACTCCTCCTGGTGAATTCTGCCTCAGCCAAAAGAGCAGCTGGGGTTCTGCTCCATCTGTAAGAGAGGTGGAGAAGGGCCCCAGATGGCCGTTGTCCCTGCAGGTCAGCACTATTCAAAGCTGCATCCTGTAGTGAACAAGTACATAAATTATTTCAGGCCATCGGAAGCGATGGAATGTCCTCTACTTTATTCTGCAGTAATGAAGTTTTTACTTGAAATCTATATTATATATGACACATAAGCCATTAAAAAGGGCCCACAGACGTACAGGCACTCAGTCAGCCTGAGACAAAGATTATTGCCTATTGATTTGAAAACACATATTTCCTCTAGCACTGCAATAAGGAGCCTGTGTGTCAACGCCTCAACTTGGAGACAAGTCAATTCCTAGCGGAGTTATTTCATATTGGCTGCTTGCTATTTGGTAAAAATTCTATGTCTTAGTTTTATCAGTGCGACTGCACAGCATTCAAGACTCATTTTATTTTATTTTTGGAGCTTCAGTAACTGAAAATACTGATGTGGATTACAAAAACTTTTAGCTATCCATAGGTACGTCAACTTATTATGGTACATCTATCTTTTGGTCTTTTCAGTTTAACAAAAATGCTGCAAAAAATATCCGTTTTTTTTGTCTGATATACATATTTTGCTGTTGAACCAAAGAGAATAACATTTTTAACCCTTTAACACTGGCTATGACACCGGCAACGCCTAAATAACACATGTATTTTCCTTTTGCATTTGTGGGTTCTGGGTTCTCCGGTCTATATGAATATGAGTAAGT
>JAUDJI010001231.1:0-11170 GCA_037389245.1 Oryzias sinensis | reverse complement strand
AACAGCTCAGTCCAAAGTCGATGAGGCGAGCACGCGGGACACTGGAGGTCGTCTCAATCAGGACATTTTGAATTTTGATGTCCCGATGGAAGATGTGCCTCTCCTCAAGATCCACAGCTGTCTGGATCAGCTGTTTCATGAGGATCTGGAAGACATTACAAAAACCCAATGAGGAAAAGGAGGGACAACTTCTAGAGCTGCTTCTCAGGAGGACAGGGACTGTTTTTCTCTTAGTTCTAGTCTTTGCAAACTTCTCTGTCTGTTTGCATCAAACACTGAACTAACATGTTCAGCCAGATTTCAGTCAAAGATCAGAACTTCAGGAAGTTTCTTCAGGAGTAGAAGGAGAACATCTGGGACAAATAGAGAATGTGAACACAAGCCTACCTTAACTTCATCTTCCTCTGCTTTGCCTCCTCTGCTCTTCAGGTAATCCTCCATGTCTGTGGCTGGGATCGGTCTCTCCATTACCAGGACGATCTCCTCCTCCAGATCGTACCAGTCCAGCAGAACCACGGGGGAGGCTTTATCTGGAGACTGTAGCTGTGGGTCTTTCAGCTTCTGCATGACGGCCACCTCCGCGCAGATTAACTGTCCGTGTTCATCCTGAGGAATCACCACAAAGAGAGGATGAAGAGGAGAACTGCAAAGGAACACGTTCAGAGCAGACATCTTCATCATGACTTCTGCAGCGCTGCATGACTCCCACTCACCACCTCTGTATTTAGGTCGAAGCCTTTTTCAATGCGTTTGATGGCCACCTGCAAGACACAAACACACGTGGTCAGAAAATCTGAACTTGAAATATCCGACAGACGACAAACTCAGACATTTCAGATTACACCTTCAACTAACACGGACCAGATGCAGCAAAACCATCTATGTTTTCAATGTGTTTTCCAATGAAAGCCTGAAGCTCGTTCACTGCAGCTGCATGACAAACACTGACCTGCAGGTTGTCTGAATTGCGGAAGCCGCCAAAAACATATCCAAAGCCTCCTTCACCCAACTGCTCCATCTGCTCGTATTTAGCTTCAAAGTCATCTGAAAACAAAAAGAGAAGTTCAGCTGTGATGGAAGGAACTTTTCCCTAAAAACTAAAATCAGATTTTACTAATAAACTACTATTTAAATAAAATAAAATAAAAACTGGATCAGACTGGATGTAGCTGATGTTTATCTAAAGAACCTACCTTCGCTGGTCTTGACTGAGGAGGTGTTGGTCCGACTGAGAAAGGTGCTCTTTTCCACGATCTTCTTCAGTTTCTCCAGAAAGTCTTTCTTGTTCTTTATTGTCTTGAATCTGGTGGGCTTGATGGGCTCTGCAGGCTCAGATGGGTCAACTTTCCTCTTTTTTATTGCTCCATCATCATCAGAGCAGGCCTTTCTTTTCACCGGGACTCTTTTAGACCGGCTGCTGCTTGTTTTTACCTCATCTTCAAGAAACAAAAACAGTCAAACAAAAATTACAGTTAAAGGGAAAAATCATTTAAAATTCACAATATATTTCTAACATTTTAGATCATGAATCTTCGTCATCTTCAGTAATTTGATGATAAAAACCTTTCTTTACAACTCTTAAACCATATAACTTGACTCAGTCACACAAGGTTGCAAATGATTTTTAATCACATTTTCTCAAGTAATTTCTTAGAAAGAAAATGAAATTAACATTTTTTTATTATAAAATATAGAAATATGTTGAATGGTATAATAAAATGATTTCGTTCATAAAGTGCCGCCCCAGATTACAGCAAAACATTCTACTAAACTCGCTAACCAGGATGATGTTTCATATCCGCCTCAGGATCATGCTTCATATTTATTTCTTTCTCCATCATCTTCAGTAGTTCGATGATAAAAACTTTTCTTTACAACTTTCAAATCGTACAACTGGACTCAATCGCACAAAGTTGCAAATGATTCTGAATCTCCAACTGAAGTTTTTTAATATGCCTTGGTTTCGTTGCTAAGCAACCAATGTGACATCACTAACTGACCAGCTTTAGCATGTCTCCTATCTGTGTTGACATTCAAATCATCGCATCTTTTAGAATGTTCTGGATAAAAACTGTTGGTTTTCAAAATGTGTCTAATTCTTCACATTGATGCTCAGTGAACTTTCTCTGAACTTTGTGTCATTTTTAGGCAAACATTACAAAAAACAAATAAAAAGAAATCCCCGGAATATTAGGGAGTGGATTTACACAGACATGCCAGCAGCAGAAAAAGCGCATAAACAAACTGATGCGTTTGAGATTTGTTTTCATATACAAAATTATTGATCGACCTCATGACAGCAGAGATTGAGGATTGGAAAATGTGAATAAATGCAATAAATAAATCATACATAATAATGAACATTATGGTAATTGTCCACACTTTGGATTTATCACTTCATTAGGCTAGCTCAAATCTATATTATTAAAAGTTGATATGCTTTATTGATTCATTTATCAATCGGCTGTGCGACAGACTGGCGACCTTTGCAGGTGTACTCTGCCTTCGCTCAACAGTAGTGAATTACACATACAGCCCAGTGACCCCGAAATGCATACAATGGATTAAATGCCCCCCCCCCCCCCCCCCAAGGGTGTCATTCCCCACAGTTTGAGAACATACAAAGTCAGTTATCCTTTATTTTATTTATTTATACTTTGTATAAAGGATCATTCACTTTGTACACGTCTTCCCTGCGAGGATTCTTTCTCAAATATTTCCCAGAAAACCATGTTAAATATGAGACTTTAACGCAGCAGCACCTGCTGATTAGAGCTCTGCCCAGGAGGATCAGCTTATTGAAATCACGTCAGACTCCACTCTGAGGATGAGGTTTACAGCACAGACGCTGCCTGATTTTGGCTGGGTGTGAAGAGGGAGTATCCACCCATATGGCAGAAGGCTGCGGGCATTCTGCTTCCATTCTCCGTCCTATCTTTGTGAGATTTTCTGCTGTTGCCACTTTGAAAACAAAGAACAGAGCTAGGCCCAATACTGAGCACGACTTGAGAGTTGCAGTAACAAAACCTGCAACCTTGTTTTGAAAAGATGTGTAGCACAGAGCCGGCACATTGCAGCCATTAACACAACTTTTTATTTCTTTTTGCACATAGGTTCAATTTTGTTGTTCTTACGATCCTTTATTTATTCTTTCATGCAGGATGGAAACCTTTCAAACAGAAAGAGAGTAAAAAACAGGAACAATATAATGTCGAGGCCACAAGATGTCAGAGTTGCTTCACTTCTGCACTTCCACGCTCTTGTTTAGGTTGAGAAGTTTCTGTGGGATTTTTCTGGAGGAGAATCTTGTTTAGATTTACCAATGTCTGGTTTGCTACACCCGCAGATAGATTTGACAGCTCAGCTTGAACACATTTCTCTGTCTGGCATTGTGGATTTTTTCTCCCTTTAAGTCAATAATCAGTCAACTAAATCTCTACACAAAGATTATTATTCTAGGATGTAACATAAACAATTGAAATGTAACATGCCTCTAAAGAAAAATACCTTTTTCTCCAGTTGTTACCCTTGTGCTATCTTAGGCACTTTAACATTGGGAGTTGGGTCATCTAGACCCACTAGAAAGTGCGCTGAACCTTTTTTCTTCAATGATTTGTGATCTTCACTGGTGTCCATGGATTACATGAAATCTTTCCACGTTTATCCACCTTTGTCATGGTAGGGAGAACATGTCAATGGAAGGGTGGGGTCATCTAAGATAGCACAAGGGTTAAAAGAAAGTTGTTTTCAAAAGCAAAAAATAGGTTCAGCAGTAAAAAAATATTTTTAGTCCTTCCACTAATTATTCTCGTGTATGCTAATGGGGATGAATGCGTATTAACCCTCACATAGCATCACTAGAATGACCAAATTAAGTTTGTGTGACAAAGGATGCCAATTATGTATTGATGTCTAAAATGTGTTTGTTTAAATCCAAATAAATTCATGTACACCCAAACAGCTATCACATGCAGCATTTGGGGCTTGGATACTTTTACAGAAAACCTGGAGGATGCTTGCAGCATGAGAGCCCCTTGGGGTCTTCATCAGTGGGGATGAGGAGTTCAGATGAAGCATCTGAGGACACTGGGAGGTTGAAGGTCCATGTGTGGGGAGGAGGAAAACTGCACTGTGCTTTTGCATCAACAGGAATATGAACGTGGAGGGAGAGATGAAAGCCTTGATAGACCCCAAGTGGTTTGTTATGGACAGGTTTTTTGATCCAGCGATGAGAGAATGATGAACAAACAGTTGAGGGAAAAAATGACAAAAATAGCAAACCAATTTAATGGCCCAGCTGAGGTTTAACCAGGGCTTCCCAGAAATGATTAAAAAAAACATCATAGTCTGAAGACAAGTCTTGTAGCTGAGGTTTGTCTGGCTCAGAAGAGGGTTACAACACAGCTCTATGATGCAGGGTACTTTGCTTTTTCCACTTCAATAGAAACTGTTGTTTCTACATTTAGATCACTTATATATTGTTATGGATAAGTCATTTAAAAAAGTAATTTATTACAGTAACTTTTTTGCTGTAAAAACTCTGAAGATATATCATTTTGCTGAATACATGTTTGCTAACTTGTGTGTTACAAAAGACCAAAGATGCACTCAAGTTAACTCTCACATCTTGAAATTCAGTTAACGTAAAAACATTTTATTTTCAAAACTATTTATGAAACTACTTGTTGGGAAACAAAAACAGGTAGTAGGTGTTTCTGCATTCCCAGTGCAAATGCAGTGAAGAGAGCTTTTTTAACCATGTGCTATCTTAGATGACCCCACCCTTACATTGACGTGTTCTCCCTACCATGACGAAGGTGGATAAAGGTGGAAAGATTTCATGTAATCCATGGACACCAGTGAAGATCACAAATCATTGAAGAAAAAAGGTTCAGAGCACTTTCTAGTGGGTCTAGATGACCCAACTCCCAATGTAAAAGTGCCCAGGATAGGACAAGGGTTACACTCACATTGTCAAGTAATCTGTGATGCGTTACAGAATGGGAGTGACTTTCACTGTTGATTTTATATTCGGATACATGCAACATTTGCAGTGATGAGTGAAATACCTGCTGCAGAAACAGAACTTCAGCACTGAATTACAGTCAATGACTCGAGATGAGCTCAAAAACAAGAACAAGAAGTCAAACACAAATACTTTGTTGCTTAATAACTTTAATCTTTATTTTAAATTTGCACACAGCACAGGTTGTTTCTTCCTCAAAATTCAAGTATACTGTTCAAGTATACATAACATGACTTTTCAACATTTCCTGAGCCCTCAGAAAACAGAGGAGCAGCTGGATAGCACCATTATGACAAAGTACATTTACACATTTTAAAGTACAAAAGGAAAACAGGTTTTCTGTGCTGGACTGTCCAGCACAGAAAACGATGCTACTTTTTCATGAGAAGATACCAGCTGATCATTTGATTTTGAGGAGGAGAGGTGAGTTTAGCTGATTTTATTTTGGTGCAGCATTTGTTGTGCACATGGGTCATAAGCAGGTTCATGTCAGTTCTAATGTGTGGCCTGTATTGGCTTTTTTCTGCTCAAAGGTTACAGCATGTCTACATTTGAAGTCTGCATTTGAAGTGACAATATGTCAAAGTTTAGGATTTTTCGTATAGGATGAGCGCTGCTGAGTTTAGGAAGTATTGCAGCGATTAATACAGCCTTCTATCCACTGGTTCTTTGAAAGCGTAAAGAAGTCAGCAAGGCTAAAGAGGACAATTCAGCACATTTGTAACCTTCTTGCTGATTAGCAACATTGAGAACAACATCTGCCATGTTTATTGATGACTCAAAGGTTATCCAAATAGTGAATTATAAATGCTTTTGTTGCTTTCATCTGAAAATTCTATTTTCGGCAGTGACTATGTTAAAAAAAAAGTTTAATTACAAGAGATGATTTGGTGCATCTAAGTTTGATATGCTCAATCTGTATTGATATGATCTATGGGAGTCAAGAAAACACTTTCAGTTATGCCATTTTTTGTGTGATGCATTTTGAAAAGCTTATTCTAAATACATTTGTGAGAATTATATATGTAGGTCAACCAGCAGGGTTCTTCAATAGCTTCTTCAGAAGCTACTCAGCTGAGCAGCAAAACGTCTTAACCCTTGTGTTATCTTAGATGACCCCACCCTTGCATTGACGTGTTCTCCCTACCATGACAAAGGTGGATAAAGGTGGAAAGATTTCAAGTAATCCTTTAACATAAACGTTTTTGGAATATTTTCACATTTTTGTGATTTTCCTACATTTTTAAATCTCTTGCTGTAACAAAAGAAATCAAGCTAATCCTGAGCTGATTCACGATGAAAAACATAGATAAACCACTAGAGAGCAGTACAACTCCACTTTTCAGTGGCTATAGTAAGCAAGGTGATATGTAAAACAGTGTAGGACGCACTTCCTCGTGAAGATGATGGTGTGTTTGAAATGTGAAAATAGGCAGTTCAGTTCATCTGCAGAGCAGATCAGAGTACATGCTCAGAACATGACTCTTCATCAGCTGGAACAGGTCATTCTACCATCAGACAGAGAAAAGTTTGCTCGTGATTGGTGGGAATGCTTCTTTCATGGGCATGAACCTTATCAGCTTTTAATCTGAATTTCTGTCATTGTTTTAAAAGGATCTAAGATTGGAAAATGCACTCAACAACTTTGATAAATAGTAGAAGAAACACTGTCTGGATTTTCCCACCCCGACTGCTGCTGCTAACAGATTCCTCTCAGCTTTCAGGCAGTCTAGCAGAGGGGTCCGGATTTTTTCAGAAAAAGAAACAAAAACAAAAAAATAGCCCACACAGAACACTGCAGTGGTTCTTTTAAAGTCCTGCATTTCCTTTGAGGCTCAGTGGTGCTGTAGAGCAGCTGACACTAACCTGCAGGTTGATCACCACTTAAGAAAACCCGTGTCTTGTGCTGAGCTTCATCGTTCCTTTGACTCTCCTCAGGGAAGTTCTACCTCCTTCAGAGTGGATACATGTGGAGGCAAAGGTTCTTTCTGTCCTGGGGTGGTGATGGTGGCTGTTTGGGGGTGATAACAGAGGCTGTGCAGTCATTGCTGAGCTGACAGAAAGATCCGGCACAGATAGACTGTGAAGTGGTTAGTCAACTTCTGCCATCCATCCGTTTTAAAGAAACCGGCTGCTTGACTGCACTCATCTTCCTGGTCTCTACCGGTGGGTCACCTGGTTGTTGAGGAGGCCTGGAAACGTCTGCTCCAGCTCCGCGCTCAGTGAGCCGCCTATAGCAGCAGGAACAAACATTGACCAGCTCAGCATTTTGAGTTTGACATCTTTTTAAGGAATCCAAAAAAAAATTTGAGTTTAAACTTTGAATTAATCACGACCAAAATGACGAGTTCGAAAAAAATCATGGGACTTTCTTACCATTGTGACAGTTGTACATCCAGATCCGATGGCCGTCATATCGACATCTGCATTTTGTTATGTTGTTGGTATAGTCCGTTTCTGGTACTTCATAGTTTGGATTTATTACAATCTGACAGGGAAAAAAAACATGATTAAGTTGAAAGGGTTTAGAAAGCAAAATTAAAAACATCAATTGATTTCTGATTTAATGACAGAGTCAAAATATGTGAGGTGTGTCACCTGGAAAAGGTAATCTCCAGGCTTGATATCAGTGATGTCGATCCACTGGCAATCAATGTCATGCCTGTACGTATCCCAGCAGCCTACAGTGATGCCCTGCTCCCCAAAGTTAGCACATTCATACTTCTTTTCAATGCCTAAAACAATCAAATCAAACACAATTAATTAAATTTAGAAGTCTTGGGAGTGTTTGCACATTCAGGTTCAAGACAGAAGAATTTTCAAGACTCACTCCAAAGAAAAATGTGGTTTTGGTGTTTTTAACGTGTTCTTGTGAATATTTCCTGATGAGTTTGGACATTTAGAAAGAAAATTACTCTCAAATAGCATTTCTGAGTATTTCTTCATTCAAATCGTTGTGGATGAAGAGTAGACAAAAGATTCTGTTGTAAAAGGCTAGAGGTAGAAGCCACCACGGCTCCCTCCATGGTGTGTCTGCTTGCAAATAGATCCAGTTGGCATCTGGTTCAAAACTGTACAGCTGGATGGCTCCAATATTGATTGCCATTTTGTTGCACTGTTAATGTTAGGTTGGGGGTGTGAGGGGCTGTAAGCTAGTGGGAAAGAGTGTAAACAGATGGATGATGGATTACGCCTTGCCAACAGTCAGGCAGGACCTACTGTAGCTCTGCAGAAACTATGTCTGAGAAAACAACACGTGTTTAGATTTTGAAAAAAAACAGCATAATTATAATTAAAAGACTACTATTGTGAACGATCTGAAAACAGATCAAAAGATGACCAGAGTGGGACTTTAAAGCTTGAGCGTGTCTGAAGTGGGATGGATCTTTTGTAAGGAATACGTGTGGTTCTCACCTTCATCACACTCTGAGTCCTCCAGACAGAAACTGGCTTTGTGTCCTTCTGCCACCTTGGATCCATTCAGAGTGAACAGGTCATAAGTAGTGAACACCTCCATGCTATGATAATGCCTTGAAATACAAGCAAAAGGGTTTCAAAATGATGCAGCTGTTGGCTCCTACATTAATCAGCACATCCTTCAGTTTCACTCAGTGAATTTGATACACAAAAAGGATCTCTTGCTAACTTGAGATTGGCAGAGACTGTGGCTTTAAATCACCATGGACAGTTAACTGAAGGCAACACAATAAAGAAAAATCTATGATGTGGTTTGTGGAACAGACTGGCTTATGGAAAAGGTGTTTCTGTGTGCGTCTTGAAGGGAACCTTTACTTTGTATTTATGGGCTAAAAACTGGTTATTGTAGCTTTCACAACTCATAGTGCATGATGAATATTTTATTTTGATTTTTTTCCCTTTTTTAATCCAAATTTCTTACAGCTTTTGGAATTAAGCACAGAAACATATGTAATAGTCATCCACCTAAGGTTGTGTGACCCCTGACCTGTGACACTCGTGCCAAACCCACTCGTGCCTCCCTGCTTTGGGTCGGAAGTCGGACTGGCCGTTGTTGTGGATTTGGGAGGAGAAGCGCAGCAGGCGGCGGTACGTGTTGGCGGGCACTTGGCCTGAGGTGGAGGACAGACAGTTCTCCTCGTATGCACACTGCAGCATGAACATGGGTCGGTCTTCCATGTAGGTGGTCTGCTCCACTACCTGAGGGTTAAGCACCAGGTCAGGAGCCGCTGGAGATACAAGGACAGACAGAAAAAAAATACATCAAACATAAAAACGTTGGTAAAATGTCTGGAGAAAGACAAAATAGAGTTTCTGCAAAGATGGAACTAATCATTTCAATGTGCACACCACACCAGTAAAAGCCTAGTTTTAGAGGCCCTCTCTAGTAAAAACCAGAGAGGGGCTGCATTGCAATGACTACCAGTTTGAATAAAAGCCCAAAAAATTGTTCACATTTTTTTTTCCATTTCAGCTAAGCAGAACTACCGTCCATCGATTTTAAGACGGATTTCTGTGCCTTACTCTCAGAGCAGGAGACTCCAGCAGCTTTGCGTCCTCCTCCTCGAGGACAGCTGAGGTGCTCGCCGTGGTGAAGGCAGTGGGACAGAGACATCTCAGTTCCCGAGCAGCGGACGCCACTCATCACCACTTGGTCTGCACTCACTTCACCCGGCCAATACCATGTCTCCTGAGGAGAAAAGATGAAATGAAGCAATTTAGATGCATCACATTTTTTATTAAATATATGAAAATAAGAGTCTAAGCGTATAAAAAAAAAATTCTCAGCTTTAACTTATTTTAGTGTTAGTGCCCAAATGTAGATAAAACAGTAACACTGATAAATAGCCTTGATTTGAATCAATTTTTTATTTTTTTTATTTGGACAAATAGTATAAAAACAAAACTATAGCAAAGCACATTTTTAAAAAGGCAGTATTAAAAGTATTAATTTAACCTTAAATAAAGAGATTGGTTACATTTTATTCAATAAAATTACACTTAAAACCTGAAAAAATAGATTTGAAAGAACTTCAAATCAATGTAGTTATTTTAAAAGCTGAGGTTGTGTCATTGTGTTACAAAAAAAACCCAAAAAATAAAATGTTCATAAAATGTCAAAGCAGGAGCAGCAGAACCCCCTGACTGTTTTTGAGAAAATGTATTTAAGCAGTAGCCTGATGATCAACGACTTGGTGCAGAGATATAGCAGCAAATCACTGTTTGGAGGAGCGCGGGTTTGGTTCCTGCCCTGTCCATCCATATGTTGAAGTGTCCTTGGGCAAAACACTGGACCCCAAATTGCTCCTAGTGGTTATGGGTTGTCGTCAGTGTTAAGATAGATTCATCTGAGAGCGCGCTGGGGGCGGGGTTCTGTCAACCTTCACTGTAAATTAAGGCTTTTTTTTTTAAAAGACATTTTTTATTGTGTTTTTTTATTTAGTTTTACACATTTTTATTTGTATTTTGGGCTGTGGTTGCAGTGTTTTGCGTTGTTTCGCTTCATATTTGTTTTAAAAGGAATAAGCTAAAATGCTATTCCAGTAGTTAAAAGCTGAATTATAATATAGATGGTTTTTTTTTTTAGTATTTGCTTTGAAAGTTTTGTCCTTATAATAGCACGTACTTATCATACACGTTTGATTGTCCAGGGTCACACAATCCAAGTAGTCAAGTCGGCATATTTTTACGGAAGTTTGAGGTTGTCTAGTTTGCAACATGTAAAGAAAAACACATAAAGACAATTTCTGTATTGTATTGTGATGAAAACGATAACAATATGATTCTGCAGTTTAAAGTTATTAGCAAAGGTGTATGCCTCTTCTAAAAGTATAAATAAAAAGGTCTGTGTCTTCATCAACAGAGACGAATAGACCTGCCACAAGAGCAAAAAGAACAAACCCCCAACATGCACCAGTTCTTACTTTAGCTGAAAGGCAAACCAAACATCTTATAATCACAAAGCTATTTGCTCTGCGGAATTGCAGATGTTCCCAGAGATTCTGAAAGCAACAATTTTTGTCCTGCGGGTTAAAAAAATGAGCACTTTCACTTCATGTCCTACACGTGTCAGCAGCTAAAGTATCGAGGGTTGTTTTTAAAATAGAAACCCCACAGCGTATGTGTGTGTGTGTGTGTGTGTGTGTGTGTGTGTGTGTGTGTGTGTGT